>VZRI01013923.1:2951-18231 GCA_013397515.1 Upupa epops | reverse complement strand
GTCCTGCTCCCGAGACCTTTAGAGACTTGATACAGATGAGAATCTTGAAAAGAGAATTTATTGAGGTTATCTCCATTTATGAGGCAGCGCTGATCTATTGATGAAAATTAAAAGGAAATGGTTAAATAAGCCACATTACATGCTGGGTGATGAAACATTTGCCTTGCCTTGCCGGTAACATGCATGCAAATTATATTAATAGGCTATAATTATGTAAACTTTATTATGTGTGTTAAAGATAACATTAAAATTATAAGACAAATGACACTTAATCACCAATGGAGGGTAATGATAAAAGAGTCAGCAAAATTAACAGGCATCATCAAGATTGTTGTGGTTGCGCTGGCTAGCGGAGTACAATGAGCCATACCATCTTATATAATCATAACACTTAACGCACAGCACTGGTCACCTTCAAACTGCTTTACAAACATTAACTAATTATTAGACAAGCATTTGGGGCCTGCCTGCTAAATATATTCCCCGGTTGCAAGCGTTCACGTGCTGCCCATGCTTAAAATAACTCTCCAGGCTGACGTTCGGCTGCTCTTCATCCCTCTGACCTCCCCCAGCCTACTCCCATGGACTGGGTTTACGAGGGTAAGCAGCATGGTGCCACAGATCCCACTGAATAATGAAGAGGAGGATGGAATTAGTGTGCTGGACTGGTCACTTGGATGCACGGTTCGATTGATTTCTCTTTATATTTCATAGCCAGGGTGAATTTTCATGCTGGGGTTGAGTATAATGGAGCTGTGCCCAGTAGCACCCGAAGCCAACGCTTATGCATGGTTGGGTTCTATTCTGCTTCCTTTTGCCCCAGTATGAACCTTCCCACTCCACCAAACAGCTGTTGCAGTGACTTGTTCCCAGTTTCCCAGCACATGCACCAGCAAGGAACCCTCTGCAAAAGAACCTGACACAGGCAGCAGCACCTCTGCTGAAGCTGCATCAGCAGGGCTCCTCCAAATTGATGGGGAGAACCCCAAATCCTCACTAATGCAGGCAAAGCAAGGTATTTGAGTGCTTTAACAGCTGTGCTAAGACATAAACTGACCCTGCCTCTACAGGAGCTGATGTTTCTGTTTGGGTAGGGCCTTCACTATAAATATTTTTGCTGCTGCAGAAGTAACACTAATCACACGCCTATCAGCTCCTGAGGGTGTCTCCTTCATTAACAGGGAGGGAGATGGCAAAGTCTCCAAGGTTTTGCAGATCTGATGAGACGTCCCTGAATCCAGAAAACAAAAGTCAGATCCCCCAGTACAGGCTGACCCCCACAATTTGGAGTCCTCAGCAAAAAATATGATGTTTCAAGGGTACATCTGATTAAAACCTATGGGGAGTCTTTGAGTCCTCAGTGCCAAAGGGAAAAGCAGCAATTGCCTTGGCTTAGCCCTGCTACAGCACCCACTTTGAGTTAAACCCATTCCTGCCTCAAAACTTCTTATGCCAGTTACTCCAGCTGATTGCTGCTTGCTTGAAACAGCCAAATCATCAATAAAACCCTTTCTGTTCCTTCCCTAGTTTGCATGAGAAATGAATGGCAATTTCACAGACTGGAAAAATAAAATACTCTGAGGACAGATCCAATCCACAGACACTCTCAGGATTGAGAATTTCAAATGATTATTGAGTTTTATATCCCGAATATTGCATGGAGCAATACAAGTTCTTCCTTATGTTCCAGCGTTGGGCAAGGGGGAAGCTTCTTGCTGACTGTAATCCCATCTGAATAACAATCAGATTGAGGTAATAAAGATCATGGAGATTCTACTGTGGGAAAAATGGTAACCTCATTCATGTCTATAAATACGTGAGGTGTCAGGAGGATGGAGCCAGGCTCTGCTCGAGGGCATCTGGGGACAGGACAAGGGGCACTGGGTGCCAGCTGGAACAGAGGAGGTTCCCCTCTCAATCTCAGCAGGACCTTCTTCCCAGGGAGGGTCCCAGAGCACTGGACCAGGCTGCCCAGGGGGGTTGTGGAGTCTCCTTCTCTGGAGACGTTCCAGCCCTGCCTGGCTGTGTTCCTGTGCCACTGGGTCTGGGTGATCCTGCTGTGGCAGGAGGATTGGACTGGGTGATCTTTCGAGGTCCCTTCTGATCCCTAATGATTCTATGAATCTAAACCGTATTGGTTCTTCTTAATTTCAAAAGTTACCAGCTTTATTTTTGTGGTCAGTGTTAATATTGTGATCGAATAATACTGTTGATTTTGTCCTGTGAGATGAAATAAAAGGAATGATTTATTTAGAATAAATCACCGCAGCATGCTGAGGCACATGCCAAGGCCATTTATAACCCCCAAACCCAACGACAGGCTAAAGTCAAGGATTAAACATGAGCAGCAGCGAGGTATCACAGCTCTCCAAGTCTTCCAGGCTGTACTCAGCATATAAAAGTACCTCTTCTCTGAAGGCATAATGTGCTCTTTAGGCAGAGCTTTTGTTTTCCAGGCTGTCCAAAATCACGGCAGCACCTCGTTTCTTGCCGGGCAGATGGGCATTTTAATCCAGCAGAAACACAAACGGCCTCGGTTTGCTGATGTCTCCGGCTGCAATCAGCACTTCCACACAGGAGCCTTTGATCTGTGTTTTCTAAATTTCCTAACAAAACTTCAAGACAAAAAAAAAACCCCACCTCAAAACCCAACCCCAAAACTATTAGCTGCAAATTAGACATTCTCCTGCAAGCCTAGAATTATTTTTCAGGACAGAGGGCTCAATTTCCCAATCTCAGGTGTATGATTAAAATCAATTAAATCACTCTTCCAATGTCAGCGGCAAGATTCTCCTGACAAATGAAATTATGCGAGAAAAGTGTTCTCTTCACTCTTCAACCCTTTCTCAGCATCACTCACATCCACAAATGAGATCAAAATTTTCAGCTCGGGGATTTCAGAGATATTTTCCATAAGAACATGAAAAATCCCAGGAACCCTATGTAAGTAGACTTTATAGTCTCTAGTGGCGGGATGCTGATGGCCTCTGTACGTTAGATATATTCATGACTAACTCAAATGAAAAGTTGGAGCGGAATTTAACCATTCGGGGACCGCGCTAGCATTTTTTTCATAAATTAAAGTTTTAAGGGCAGAATTATGTACAGCAGTCTAGGATACACGCGGTAACCTTTCTGTGTCTCTTTTCATTCCCGACAAAGTCCCCGGTGATTTTGCCCTATTGAAAAGCTGAATTTTATCAATCTCTCTCAGCCGCTTGCAGATGCAGCAGCAGCAAAGCAGGCTTGACTTCAAATGACCACATCATTTGTGGAGGCCCTGAAGGGTTAATAGTTATTTACAGCACTATTCCTGCAGAAAAACAAGGTGGGTTTTTTGTTTGGTTGGTTGTTGTTTGGGTTGTTTTGGAAGCTTTTTTTTTTCCTCTATAAAGTAGATAAAGAAATCTTTTGATACAAGCTCCACACAAAATGCCGAGATATCTCATTTCCAGAGGTGTTCTGACGTGGCTGAACTGTACCTTCAGCAAATTATTTACCTCTTAATTTGTTAAAACATATGGGCTTAGAGGTAACTTTGCCCATGAGGCGTACATCTATATTATATGCTTGTTTGGTTTGACTTCATTTTCCTTAGAGACTCAAACAAATGTTTTCCGCATTTCATAAGAGCTTTTCTTCCCCCCCCCACCCCAGTCCCCCCTTCCTCTCACGTGTTCAAGGCAGCAGCCTTACATGTGTATTTTGCTTCTTCTGACTGTGTTTAAAGAGGAGCCTGCTAATTTACAGTGAGGCAGGCAAACTGGGGCGATGTTTGAGGATGAGGAACGCAGCCTATTTATAAACCAGCGCTTTCCAGCTCTCTCTGTCCCAGCAGCACCTGATCAGCCCCAGTCAGGGTTTAGGCTTCTCTTCACATCACTCCAAACGACCTCTTTCTCTGCAGAAAATGAAGGGTTTGTGGTGAGGTTCTTGTGCTTCACTATGAAAGTGAATTTGTTTTTCGCTCAGAAATGTTTGCAATCATGTGATGTAAATCTGATATCCAGCTTGAAGTTGCTGGATACTCTGTCGAAGCTTTCCAGAATAACTAGGATGATATTTTAACCACACTCCATGGCAAAGAACCCTGTTTGCTTGCTGTTGAATTCATTGTGTTCCTGGGTTTAACTCTGGTAAGGACAGGAGGATTGGGTAACCATTCACCAAGTACCCCCAACCAGTGCACAACCAGCACACTCCCTATCAAACTCTCTGCACAAACCCACTTGTGAAGCCTTGGAAAGTGCTTGTCCTGCAAACAGACTACTCAGGGGTTAGTGCAATGGGGATTAAAACAGCAGCACCAAGTCAGTAGGTGCTGCAGGTGGCAATGTTGGTAGGTGGGATATTCCCCTAGGTATTACTTGGTGTGTTGGCAGAGCTGATTGAATGATGCAGTTAGGCAAAGGAAACATAAGAGGAAACATCCACGAGGTCTTCAAGCCAACCACCTGATCGTAGTTTGAAGCTCTGGGCAATCAGTTGCAACCACTGACAATCCATTGCCATCACTTTTTTCTATCAATCCTCTGAAGGTCTGTGAGGAACAGGGGAAGGTCTTCTCTGTGGTCTCGTTTTCCTTGCCCTCTCTTTTGCATAACTAATGAATTTGTTGAAGCATCACTTCCACAAATCAAACCCATTGTTAGCTTTTCCATCGCTCAAGCCTGTCCCTGGTATCCAGACCCTCGAACAGGTGTTTGCCGTGACGGAGAGTCACAGGAAAGGTCTACACAAAGCTGGCCCCAAGGTGGGATTTGCACAATTTTGCATAAATCTCTATCTCCTTTCACTTCAGGATGAAGAAACTGGAACAGAACTTGATTGTTTTCAAGTGTCAGCATGATTGACATCCTCAAGAGGAAGAAAAGCCAGAAACCCACCGGGGGCAGGCTGGAGGCTCGAAGGCGTCTTCTCCTTTTTTTTTTTGCATTTGGGTAGGGGGTTTTATTTTGTTTTCTGTGCATGAAATCAACACCTCAAAGTGCTTTTTGGTTTTCCATTTGTTTATTCCAGCCATAAATATTTTACAACTTAAAAAGGGAAGCGATGCTTGCTCCTAATTGTTTTTGATTAAATATGCTAATTACTTTTTGGAATATTAATGACACATACGGTACTAAATGTTTTAATAATGCAATGAAATAAGCCGGCAAATAGAGCTACAAATTAACCTGAAACTGCTGCATGGGTCTCATAATTTCGTGTTATAACAGCACAAATCTAAGGGAAAATATCAACAGCAAAGCAGTCGTTCCTTGCTCGCTAGCTGGAGGTCAACCAAACAAAAATCTAAACCAAACCAAATCCCAAAGTGAACAGAAAGCCACCGAGCTTTGGGGTCACCGTTCCTCACTGCAGGGCAAGCAGAACAAATGTAAAAGCCCAGATGCCTACAAGAACACCTCACAAGTTTATGTTGTCTGTGGAATGGGTCGTAAAGCCTTGCCTGCTGCATCCATAGGTCTGAAGAAGCTCATCCTAGAAGAAACTCATCCTAGGTCCCTAAAGCTCATCCTTGAGGAGCATAGCAGTGACAGTAACTGCGTTGCTGAATCATCCACGGTCACCCAAGCTAGGAAAGAGTGGATTTTGAGACACCATTTCCACTTTTCTAACTGGAATTATTTTTAAATGATTGTTTTTCTTGGTTGTTCTTGCTCAAGAGAAGAGAGTGCCTCTTTGTTTAGGCGCTTGCACAGGGTGTACACCTCTGCTTTCCAATGGCACAGACACGGGGAATGGAAATGGGTTTTCAATACCGGCTGCTAATGCGTTCGCAGGCTGAAATCAAACTCCCTACCTACGGCAGGCTCCCCAATTCCCAGGACAATCACACTGACACAATTAAATTCTTCCTCTTCTGCGACAGAACTCTATGCGATGGTTAGTATTACATTACCCTGGAAATAATTAATATTGTGGAGGGTTCTTTTGCATGTTTGCGTGTTAAAGACTTGACCTTTTAATTTGTTTTTCCCTCAGAAATGTTTGTCAATCAGATGATTTATATCTGATATCCAGCTCGAAGTTGCTGGATACTCTGCCAAAGCTTTCCAGAATAACTGGGATGATATTTTACCACCCTCCATGGTGAAGAACCCTGTTTGTTTGCTGTTGAATTTGTCGCGTTCCTGGGGTTAACTCTGGTAGGACAGGAGGGTTGGGTAACCATTCACCAAGCACCACCAGCCAGTGCAGTCCTTCCTGGTGGCTTCAGGTGGGTGAAGCTGAAGAGCACAAATACTGCTAAACAAATGCTCAGGTCCTCCAAACCAGTGTAATCTATTTATTTGGAGATAAATACCTTGGAAACTTGGAAGCTGCTCTGGAATAGCAATTTACTTGTTACCCAGCTGCTGGGAAATCGGTGTTGGCCACTTGTGTTTAATCGATTTATTGTGTCAGCAATTGATTAGCAATTGGTAACTGCTCAGTAATTGATAACCCAATCAATAGCTAAAGGGCCTGCGCATTTTTCTTGGCGATATTGCCACACTCTGCTCTCAGGGTTGTCAATGTAGCGAGCAGCTTTTTACTGCTGACCTGCGTGTCCCTCTTAAAAACACTTTGGGAATGCTTCTTTCAAGATCTACCTTGAACATACGGATGTGTCTGTTACTGGATTTTTAGCTGTGACACATCCATGCTTTGCTAACCAAGCTTGAATTATTAAATGATGATATGGACTGTGTCTATAGAGGACCTAGGACCTCCTTCTGAAATGCTAATCAAACCAGCAGGAGAGAATTCCTTAGGTTTTTCTCCTGGCTTTAAATTCTTGACTTCAGGTGAGTAACTGCAGTTTGCAAGCAGCTTGAATTTGGGAGCCTTCCATAGAGGAAGTGTTTTTGCTTGGATTAAAATTCATCTTGAAACACAGAGTTGTTTGAAGATCAGGAAAAAAAAAACCCACAAATTCATTTGCAAATTGTGTTGAATTTCGGAATCCTGTGCCCTCCTAAGATTTAACCTCTGCCTGAGAGCAGAGTGCCAAAATATTGACAGAAAAATTGATCTCTTGTTATTTTTAGTCCGTGGCCGTGCTGGAGCTACCAAGAGTCTGCCCAACATGTCTGTTCCCAGGAGGTTTTGAGGCTTATTTTGCAGACCTTCAGGGTCCAACTGTCTGGATGAGTATCAAGCACTGGGTGCTAATAAGGGCCCCATAATAGTTTTACCATCAACAACAGTGGGAGTTGGAACTGGACCAAAGTGGAGGGAGAGGAGCTTTGAGCTTCTCGTCATCCTGCCCCTTGCAGGGAGATCCCCTAGGGTGTTCATATCACAGTGGTCACCCTTTGAAGGTGGTCATTGGGAAGGCAGCTTGCAGCGAGGTGTTTTCCAGTGCCCGCAGTAACACATCAGGCTTTGGAGGCAGCCCCAAGCCTGAGCACGGGTGGATGGAAGTAAGATAAGGGAGAAAAAGAAGAGCTAATTAAGGATCTAAGCTGCATAGAAACTTTTGCAAAGCTTAAACACGAGTGAGGAAAACTAATACAGCAGACTTTGAAGCTGACGACATCTGAACCTGCTAGTCAAGGCCAAACCCTGACAATCAAGCACATAAAAAGCACCGTCTGCTCAGAAAGTGGAGCCTGAACTAAAGAAAGGACTGGGGCAACAGACGGTTTTATCCGACTGCTCTTTCGGTAGCTTTTGCTTCCCACCCCAGGGACAACTCACCTCTTGGGCTCCATCAATCCACTTCCATGCTCCGAAACCTCTGCCACCTCTCACGCCAGAGAGTGATGAATGAGCGGAGGCAGTGCGTTGCTGTGTACATGTCTGCTGGGGAGTGAGTTGAGAATATTCATCTCATTTCACTTGTGACCTTTCTCTATTCTGCAAACCCGAAAGGTCTGGGCTGCATAATCACATCTTGGGATAAAAGATAAGTGAACTACCAAATAAATAGTGGAGTGTTTACATGACCTTATGGTTTTACAGTCCATATTCATTTTTAATTGCACTGTTAAAATATAGTAAATATCTATTATACAAATTAAGTGGTAATAGGTATTTGTCTTTTTTTCCAGGAATTAATCTTAAAATAAGCTGATTACACAAATCTTTAGCCAAGCAGTGGCTAATCCCGGGCACAAACACTACTTTGATAAGATACATTCAAACAAACATTTTTGTGGCAAAATGTTATCAGATACTAACGCGTAATTAGTCGAAGACATTGGGTTCAGCGTGAGCCTTTTCCAGTTGTGATCATTAAGTGAAGGTATTGGGAGAAATCCAAACGGGAGCAGAGGATTGTAAGCACTTCAGAGTTCCTTTGTGGATTCCGATTAGGCTGCTGGATTCACTGCTGTTTCCTTGGGTAAACAGATTCACATATTGCCGTGGCGGGGAAATCTTTATCAAATTAATGGCAAACGAAGTGATGTTCGTGTAGATGAAATTATTATTCACCTGGATCTGGAAGGGAAAGTCGGGAAAAAGGATTGGAACTGATCCAAGGAGTGCGATCCCATCTTTCCTCTGAGTTGCTGGCGTAAGAGTTGCCCCTAATTTCTGCCACCACAAGATAGGAGTGATGGGGAAAGAGGGATAACTTGGCATCTGTGTGTTAGTGTGGGATGTTGGTCATAGAATCATAGAATCATTAGGGATCGGAAAGGACCTGGAAAGATCATCCAGTCCAACCCCCTGCCACAGCAGGATCACCCAGACCAAGTCCAGGAGGATTTCAAACGTCTCAAGAGAAGGAGACCCCACAAACCCCCTGGGCAGCCCCCTCCATTGCCAATGTTTAGCTCACAGCCTGTCTTTCTCCCTTGGATTTAAAGAACTGCTCATCTAACCTGTATTTCTTTGAGTAAATCTCCTGTTTTTCAAATGGCTTCATTTACGTTTCCAACAGTCTGAAACAACTATTGATTAATACATAATAAATAAAGGTTTTAAAAATGCTTAAATAGTGGCTTAATAGTGGAATCTAGTAAATACTTAATTGGAGAGGGTTATTGAGTTCAGGCAATGTCTGTTAGACATGCTGGTGTGCAGAGGAATAGCCCCTTAATTGACACTGTATCATACAGAGGACTGCCTAAAGAATTTCTAGTGATGCCTTGCAATGGCGATGATGAAGCCACTTGGTCGAGGCACTTGCTATTGATGCAGCACACTAATAACTACGTGAGACCCTATCTCCCCCCCTGCAAGATGAGTCCTGAGCAGTGCTACAGGCTCTCAGAGCAAGGCATCTGATCAGAAGAACTAACTGCATATGAGTGCCATGCAAAGTGGAATCTGCTAAGTGTTCTCATGATCCCTCTAAATCTTTGGATCTATTTGGGATTGTACAGGGTGAGCTGCAGACTGTCTCACTCCTCCTCCTGCTTCCGGTATGAGCACTCAGCTCCAGCATGTCTTAAAGTCTTCTAGCTCGGAAATGGATCAGTCCCATGACAGTCTTTCAGGTGCATGGTGGATCAGCCCTACCTCATAGAGTCATAGAATCATTAGAAATTGGAAGGGATCTCGAAAGATCATCCAGTCCAATCCTCCTGCCACAGCAGCATCACCCAGACCTTGTCACACCTTAAAGTCTTGTAGCTCTACAATGGATCAGCCCTACCTCAAAGTCTATTTCTACAATGGCAGGGGAGGTGGTGGAGTCACCATGTATCTGGAGATGTTTAGGAAAAGACTGGATGTGGCACTTAGTGCCCTGGTCTGGCTGATGTGATGATGTTCAGTCACAGGCTGGGCTGGATGATCTCAGAGGTCTTTTCCAGCCTCAATAATTCAGTGATTCTGTGATTCTGTGAATCCTATCTCAAAGTTCTCTAGCTCTACAATGGATCAACCCTACCTCAAAGTCTTCTTGCACAGTGGATCAGTCCAACCCCAAGGTCTTTTAGCTGCATGATATCTCAGATCCACATGAAAGTCTTTTAGCTCTATGCTGGATCAGTACTACCTCAAAGCCTTCTGGCTGTGCAATGGATTAGTCCTACCACAAAATCTTCTAGCTCTATGGTTCATCATCTCTGTCTTTATAACACAAAGACATCCCTAACACAAGGACATACATGTAGTATCTGAAAGGAACGGAGTCACCAGCCCATTAGATTATACAGAGTCACTAATTAAAGGCTCTGGATATTCTTTCCCATCAGACAGAAAACCTCAGGGGTTCCTCAGAAGCCAAGACACAGGGAATTGCAAAGCCTGCAGGTGTTGGTGGGTTAAAAAGCAGCAGTTTTTTTGCTTTGAAAGATGTTTTTTTGGAAGTTCTCAGCAGCAAAGCAGTTGTTTGCCTTTCTACTAACTGTGTTTGGTTTCTTGGTCCATGATGTAGAGGCAGTGTAACTCAAGCTGCTCCTCACTGCTCCAAAAAGTGAATCGCAAATTTCTCAGGTGTAGAATCACAGAATCATGGGTTGGAGGGCACCTCAGTGATCAACTTGCTTGCTGTTTTGCCTCCAGCCTCTCCCTCTCAGTACACAAGTACCTGAGACAGGGACTATGTGATGGATAAGGGCTGTTTGGCTTTTTCAGCTCCTCATTTCTGCCTGCAGCAGGGTTTCTAATCCCACTGCAATACAGGAGATAGTTACCCATTTGAAGTTAAACTGGGACATGAGTGTCTGCACACTCAGGGCTTTGGGTCTCATGTAGAAAAATACAACTCATTGCTAGAGTAGATGAAGTCCGTGCACTCCATATAGAAGAGTGCCCTGATCTGTGGTGCTTTTCTTCTCAGGTTTCCAATGAAAAATACTTGGTCAGTGCTACTGGGTGTCACTATAAAACAAAACTGACTCTAATACGCTCTAAAATCACCCCCTTTGTTGGGTTAATCTGCACCAATAAGTGCCTTGGAGAACACGAGATATTTCTTGAAGTGGCACAGATAGAAGTAGAGCTTTGCATGGAAATAAAAGCCACAGCAGCAACAACACAGATCCCAAGGCTAGGGACACGGCTGACCTGGATGGATAAGACCCTCCTAAGATCCCACAGCAGGCGTAGCAGCACTCTGCTCTCATACATAAGGGTCAGAAAAGCACACAGAGCTACTCAACCTCCCTGTATGCTGGTCTGTGTCTGAAGGCTCTGTCTGCCTTTCACTACTTTCTTTCTGAAATCCTCTTGATTGCTCCATTGGCCTCCAATGTGTTCAGCCCCCAGGTGCCAGCAGCCACGCAGGGTTCAAACCCAGGGGAATCCTGCCCTTGACCTCCCCTCCCTCCTGTCTTCAGGGGGATGAACTGCAGCAAGCACATGAGATTTCCTTTTTATAATAGAATAGTGGGGGGGAAGGGACCTCTGGGGATCATCACATCCAACCCCCTGCTCAAGCAAGAGCAGGTTGCCCAGGGGTGTCCAAGCAGGTTTGGGATTTCTCCAGAGAGTCTCCACCACCTCAGTGGGCACCCTGTGCCAGGGTTCTGCCACCCTCAAAGCAAAGAAGTTTCAAGGAGAAGATTCAAGGACTACGATCCCAATGGCCAAGGAGCAGCTGCTGCTTCAGGCCAGCCTGGGGACAGAAAGGGGGCTCAGGTCTCCTTCCCTGCAAATTACATAGCTTTAAGGTCTGGAAATCACCACGAGGAACTCACTCCTAAACAATTATATCTCCTAATTTAGATGAGAAGTTAATATTACATCTTTATATTAAGTACTTGATATATTAAAAAATCTATTTAGATTTAATATTGTGGGAGCATCTGGTCTTTTCATCTAATTTAAAGGTTGGAGCCTTTAAAGAAGGCAAACCTCCAGCAAGAAATAATACCCATAAGCATTCCAATCCTTCTCCTTACTTTAAAGAGTAATAAGAAATCTCCCCCTACAGGCTTTCGGCTCCTAATGCAAGGTAAATAGACTTCCTCGGCTGTGATTTGTCCTCTTAAACACTGGCTAATCTATAAAGGCTGCTCAGGACACAGCTGAATGGAAAGGAGAGGGTATCTCCAGTAGCTCCTTGTCTTTGGGAGAGACAGAGCCCCCAGCCCGCTCCCCTGGGGCGACGCAGGTGTGTTCCCCGCTGAGTGCTGTGAGGACACTTGTGCAGGGTGTGAACAATTACCTCACACATTTATTGATTGGTTTTGCTCTGTATTAAAAACATTTGGACTAGGAAACTCTTTCCTTTTCTTCCTCCAACACTGCTCCCCCCTCTCCCTCCCCATTTGAAAGGGAAGAAATTAATGGGATAAAAACTCAAAGGACTTCCTTCCTTTGCAGGGAAGAAAAAATAAATATGTATTTAAAAAGAAATCACACTCCCTTCCTTACCAATTGAGTGTTGTTTTAAGCTGTTCACCGGGAGCCAATATCATCCATATAACACCAGCAACAGCGAACGACGCTAATGGAACACAGAGCGAGTTTATATCCCCGAATTATTCTCCATTTCGTTTAGAGAAGACCTGCTTGGGGATTCGGGTAGTTGTTTGTTTATTTGAATTCATTATAGAACTGGGAGTTTATTATATTCTGTACTCACTGTAAGGTAATCAAAATATAGATGGAAATTGGAATATTTTTATTGGTGCCATTTACATAGGTTATATGCTGCTGCGAGAGAGCTTGAGTGCCTTGATACACTTGACGTGCAAGTTGCAGTCTCCTCCCTTGTATAACCGAGCTCATAATCCCAGTTATTTCACTGAGTGGGAGCCTCTTCAGATCCACAACAACTTTCTGTCCATGTCTCTCTTCGGTGAAATATAATAAGGTCTAGTTTATTGGCTGCAAACCAGAACCGACCCCCAGCTTGATTTGTTTTACAGAGCACAAAATTTATCCAAAGAAATGTAATTGAGGAGGAGCTTCCCCGTTGCCGTTTCCATTTGCTCCCAGTGTCCCCATTATTTTATTTATTCCAGTAGTAAAAATAAATCTTTAATTGGAAGGCGAGTGATAACTGAAGTTTAATTAAGCTGAGCCAATAAAGTGGAGGGGAATTACCAGCCTAAAGTCACACGCTGAAAAGGGGCCATGCAGGGCTGCAAGCTGGGCAGCTCTCAGAAGGTGAGAGGTGTCCTTGTCTTCATCTCTGCTCCTCCTCTGGGACAAGGTGATGATATTTCAGCCACCTTCTCCATCCCAGCAGTTCAGCTGCTTCACCCACCCTTCCCAGGGGATCCTTGTCTGCCCAGCATCCTTGTGTACAAGTCATCAGCTGGATATGTACCATGCGGCCGTGAGCTCACCCCTCTTATCCAACCATTTTCTCTGCTGTCAGTAGCATGCACCCAACCTGGTTTGTTCAGCCTTGAGAAGAGTAGACTTAGGGGGCACCTTATTACGATGTCCCAGTACCTGAAGGGTGGCTGCCAGAAAGATGGAGACTCCCTCTCATTTCAACTGGATTTCTTTAGCTTAAAGGATTGGACTGAGTGATCCTTGAGGTCCCTTCCAACCTGTGATACTCTCCTGCTTGACAGGTGCTTAACCCACTGCCAGGCATTTTAAGGTAACTGTTGTCTTTTCCCAGAGATGCTGGGACTTTTGAGATGCAGGAGGAAGCTGAAGAAGGGCTTTTTATAAGGGCCTGTAGCAATAGGACAAGAGACAATGGCCTGAACCTCAAAGAGGGAAGGTTTAGTTGGATATTAGGAGGAAGTTCTTCACCATGAAAATGGTGAAGCTTTGGAACAGGGTGCCCAAGTTGGTTGTGGATACCCCATCCCTGGAAGGGTTCAGGGCCAGATTGGATAGGGCCTGGAGCAACGTGGTCTGGAGAGAGGTGTCTCTGCCCACGGCATGGGATTGGGACTGGATCATCCTCAAGGTCCCTCTTCCAGCCTAAACCATTCTATGCAGTGGGATAGCCTGTACACATGGAGGGAGCACGAGGCTTTTTTGGCTGACTAGGCTTCCAGCCTTGTTGTCTGCAGGGAAGATCCCAGGAGCAGCCCTAACACAGAACTTCCTGCCAGCCCGTCTGCCAGGGCACAGACTTGTTTCATGTTTATAAATATGCTTTGCTAGCAAATAATAGCTGTTGCTGTTTCCTCAGTGCGAGCTGTGAACACTGGGTTACTGGCAGCGTGTCCTTTTTCACACTACCAGATCCATAAATCGCAGTGCCAGAAGGACTGACTGTGATCGGATACTTTGGCCACGGCACTGAATTTCCCCTAGCAGCCTGAGTTAGAATAATATGGTTTTGAGAAAAACATTACCTCTTCAAAATCATTCCATTTGGAGGACTCGACACTCTCCTGAGGATGCTCTCGTGTCCCTCCATCACACTAACATTAAGAAAAATACCTTAATTACTCCTCTGAATTTATTTCCACCCACTGGCCTCGTTGTCTGATAGATTAAAGTGCCCATTATTAAAGTTCACCTCCTGGTGTGGGTGTGCACAGGCCATGGTCAAACCATCCTTGACCTTCCCTTAGATAAGCTAAAGAAACCGAACCATGGAATCCTTTCCTGTGAGCTATATGGTCACTAATCATGAGCCTGTTTTCCCTCAGAAACCTTTTACTGAGCCTTGTGGTCAGCAGCCTGAGCCATCCCTAAACAGCCAGGCATGGCCAGTAATGAGGCGAAATAACGAGGTCCGTCTAACCACCCCATCTGGTACCCCAGCGCTCCCCCTTCCAGCTGCTGCATCATGCTGGGATCCCAGGGGCAGCTCCTCTTCCACCTTGATGGTTAAGATGTCCTTCAGTTGTTGTCCCTGATGCCCTGTCTGCCATCATCACACACTGGTAACGCTGTTCATCCATAATTTTATGCCTCTAAGCATGCACAGAGTAGCTACTGTTTTCCATCACCCTGACCTGTTATCAGTGTGGAAAGTCTGACCACCATCCTGTGATAGCAGCACTAACATTCACTTGTCTCTGCCTTTCAAACCACTAGAATCATTCAGCTTTCTCCTCTTTTCTTCCTACTGACAGCTGTTCTACCATTTCCATCTAGAAAACAGCTCAGTATAAATCATACAGTCATAGAATGGTAAGGTTGAAAGGGACCTCTCAAAGTCATCTAGTTCTTCAACTCCTAAAACTTTTCAAACTGCTTTTGTTTTTAGGCACTGGCACAGGCTGCCCAGGGAGCTGGTGGAGTCAACAACCCTGCAGGTGTTTAAAAAATGAGTAGCTAGAGCACTTGAGGCCATGGTCTAGGGGTTGGGGAGATGCTGGGGTGAGGGCTGGGCTTGATGATGCTGGAATTTACAGAATCACAGGATCACAGAATAATCCTGGTTGGAAAGGAGCTCCCAGAGCCCCAAGTCCAACCATCACCACCCCAACAGAACCCCTCCATCCCTGAGAGACTGACAGACACA
>VZRI01013922.1:94379-115426 GCA_013397515.1 Upupa epops | reverse complement strand
TGATACTGTGATACTGTGAAAACGCTGCCAGCTCGGGATGGAATAATTGTTGATACTTTTCAATCTTTTTCATGCAATCACAGTGCTGGCCCTTGTATCTTGTTTTGTCATAGATGCTCTGAAGAATAACCACTGGCACAGGTAATCGAGTACATTGCTCAGGGGCAGGTGACCCCGAAGAGGAGTGACAGGAAGGTGAAATCTTCTATATTCACCCCATAGGACTTTTGAGGAGCTCCACAAAGATCAAGAGGGCCCAGACTTTCCAAAGATTTCACCTTTAGTAATATGATTTTGTCACTTACGGAGTGTCCCTACTTCAACTGCAAATGTGAATCACTGCTTCTCCCAATGATCTTGTCTAATTTTTATCTTTATACCAGGCCAAAATTGTCAGGTATTTCACTCATATCACAGATTCACAACCTGATCTAATAAAGATGTCCCTGCCTATACAGGAGAGTTGGAATTAGATGATCTTTAAGGTGTCTTCGAATCCTAGACATTCTATGATTCTATGATCACAGAAACATTTCTGTTGGAAAAGACCTACAAGATTATCAAGTTCAACCTTTAACCTTACTCTCATCTTCATCAGGTCAGCCAAATATTAAAAGTCAACTGTAGTGTTCAGGGACTGCTATAATTCATGTTAGATGCTTCAAAAGATAACAATGGCTGAATCTAATCCAAGCTTCTCCATGGAAGTGACTCATTTACCTTTAGGGCAGCAATTATCTTTTCTATAAAAAGTGACATAACAACAACCTTCTTTACAAGAAATATTAGTGAAAAGCTGGGAAAGTGATAGGCAGCAGACTTGGAGCTGCCTCAAAGAGAAAAAAAAAATTAAGGGAAGGGCCTGTCATGGCTTATCACTGTATCATCTACAGGAACAGGCGTGGATAAAGATTTTGCAGAGGTTATGATGTACCAGCAGCTCTCTTGGGCATGTGGTTGGCAGCAATGGGCCAGGACATCAACTCAGTCCACTGTCTTAGCTGGTTCATGTTAATCCTGGACAGGAGCATGAACCTAGATTTGCCTGGAGAACACAGCAAGACTGGCAGATAGGTTTTGCAGTCTTTGCTGAGTTGGCTTCAATCAGTGTCTGAGTCAGGCCAAGCTGATTCCACAGGAGGGCAGCAGCCCTAAAACGGAGCTGGGTGACCAGGTCTGCATCACAGCTGGGTCCCAAAGCCCCACTAACTTCCTCTGTCATCTCAGCCTGTCCAAGAGACATGTCCCCAGACTGGGAAAGGAAATGGGAATAAAGAGGAACCTCCAAATCCTCTGATAGAAACAATTATTCATTTCCCCATGAGACCTGCCTAGCCATGGGAAGAGGAGTTCCTGGATGTTGCCAAGTGGGTTTTTAGCTGTTTAAATGACCAAACTATAATCACTAGAGAGACAAAAACTGTTGTTTTTTTTAATGTTAAAAATGTTGTAAAATGTGATCACTTGGAGAGTGAATTTGCATTTCTGAAACTGCTGGGCTGAAGGGTCCAAACGTTTCTTGTGAGCCAATTCCTTAAACTCAGTCTGATTGGAAACAGCACTGTATTTTGATCATTGACATGAGAGCTATCATCATAAAACAAAAGAAAAGCAACTTCATAGTGAAAATCATCAGTTTACTAGAAAAAAAAATAATCCCAAGAAATTATGGAAATAAAAGTGTGTGAAATCATCAGCTTTTTGTTTCTTTCTCCAAATCAGTTATTACAGAGTCTTGGGGGAAGGTAACCCAAATAATTTACTGTTGACATTATATTAACATACCACTTTACATATGTAATATATCAGTGCATGTTTGTGAAGCACCCTGTCTTCCTTCGTTCTGTGGATGTCTCAGGATATTTCTGGATGGGTATAATTGCAGAAATGACATGGTGTTTCCTATGCACCAAAAAGGACATGATTTAAATAAGCAAACATGCATGTAGCCATTATGGAAGAATGAAATGAACATAATCGTTAGTATGAAAACAGCATTTGAAATTGCATGGCATGAGCAGGACACACCTGATGTCTTAAACGGCGTCTGCCTGGAGGGATCCACAACTGGCACTAGCTGAGCAGACCTGGGATTTTGACCAGGACATCCAGGAGAAACTGGTCCTCCAGGTCCCCTCATGTCTGTTAACACTTACATGTGAAGAAGAGTTCTTTGCAAAAGCAGACTGGAAAACTTTTTATGCAGAAATATAAAGAACATCTGGAACTGTCTCAGTTCATCTTGTTTATAGACAAGATCTCAGAGAAGGACTCATGGATATGAGTTAGAACAAGACACTCTAAAAATACCCATTTTGCTATAGTCTAGAGGCATATAACTAGGAAATGCAGAACCACTTCCGATTTTTCACACATGAACTTGCAGAGCAGAACCAAATCCTTGATTTTACCTGGGTGGTCTAGGAGGAGTCTCCAAGCCTTCTTCTGTTCCTCTAACCAAGGCTGAGCATCACCAAGAGAGCATTGCAAACAAGAGGCAGAGGAAAAGGAGATTCAGAAGGCCAATGGTTTGATGCAGCAGCATTTTAATGTGAATGCAAAGTGGAGTGAACATTTGCAGAAAGAATAATGCAGACAAGAAAGAGCATATTTCTAGAATCAAGAAAAGCCCAAACCAATTACCCATTCCAGTGTGACACGTTTCATTGAGACATTCAGTTCCCTCACTCTCACTGAGCCTGACATTCAGAACCTACATGTGTTTTGTTTTCAAAGATGTCACTGTCAGACTGGGTAGAGAAAGTTAAAAGCGCAGACATAAGACGCAAAGCCACAAGAATTAAGAAAGCAGTAATCTAAGCTAAAGCATTATATATGGCTTAAATGTAGCGTCTTGGTTTTTCCAGGATGCTTCCCTCTCCAATAGCCATGCCAGTAAATCACATGCCATATCCTTTCACTTCTTTGCTTGATCCTTTTCCATGACTATTCTCTGGTTTAAGTTGATTACTTCTTACAGAAGCCCCTCTGGCAAGGATGCTTCCAGCGGGTGGAATAGGTGTAGGAGCGCTCTGGCACACATGGGGCAGGGCATGGAGCAGTGCACTGGGGAGTGCACTGAGAAGTGCACTGAGGAGTACACTGGGGAGTACACTGGGGAGTGCACTTGGTCACACACTTGGTAGCACACTTAGTAGGGCACGGGGCAGGACATGGAGGAGCACATGGTGGAGGACATGGTGGAGCACAAGGTGGAGCACATGGTGGGGGACATGGTGGAGCACATGGTGGAAGACATGGTGGAGCACATGGTGGAGCACAAGGTGGAGCACATGGGGCAGGACATGGTGGAGCACACGGAGCAACGCACTGGGTCTCACACTTTGTCAGATATTGTGGGGCACAACAGGGCTCCAAGCACTCAATACCCTTCCCCCCAGAAGTAATTGGCACCCCTGACTCGAGGGAGGCAGCCAGCTCTGCTGACTCTGTGGAGCCTACAATAGTTTCCTGTGGGTAGGTGGTAAGGATGGGTCCTGGTAAAGTCACAACCACGGGAGGTGGGAATATAATCACACGGGAGTCTGGACAGGTGATGACACAGGGCTCATTGCAGGCGGCAGCAACAGGCTCAGGGCATTTGGCTTCACATGGGATGGAGCATGGTTTAGTACACATGGTTTTCTCACAGGACATCTTTCAGCTTTGCTGTAAACCTGCAAGGTACAAGAAGGAGCAAATATAAATCCAAAAGAGCTGTTAGGACAAGATCAACCCTTGAGCTAAGCTAAGGTGAGCCCTGAAGAGACAGAAGTTAGTATTTAGGATGATACCCATCCTATTCTGCTTTGCTTTGCTCTTCTTCTCAGTGGCCTTACAAAGCCTAGTTCTTTCCCACAGACATCAAACAACCTCTTTGGAGCTGCTGCTTAAATTACATCTGCTTTCTTCTACATAGTTTGAACACCAGAGATGGAGTTTAGTAAAATCAGGGCAACAAAACACCATTGCAAAAATGGAAAACACAGGGGAGTTTTATGGTACCAAATTTACGTTGTCTCAGGGCTAAGCAGACAAAAGGCAGAAAGGGGGGTATAATCCCTGTGTTGCACATGAGGAAGTCAATCCCATAAGGTTACTAAGTACTGTGGGTTTAGTACAGTTATTTTCCAACTGGTGGCCTTAATACAGATTATTTAGTACAAAGCTCATGGGGAAAATTAAAAAACTAAGAGCCTTTTGCAATATCATAAAGGAAGAAAACTGAAGCACAGCATAAAAGATGGAAGCAAGTTGCCTGAATTTAAATTTCAGAGGGAGTAAAACAGTTCACAAACCTGGGATGAATTCTATACCCTCCTTCTTTCCTTTGAAACATATTGAAATATCGGGAGGCCATTTGGAAACTGTCAGAAAACCACCATTCCAACTATTGTTTCAAACTTATCCAAATGCCAATCCAAAGTAAGAAATGAAGATGACCATTAATCTCTTGTTTTAGATTAAATGGAATGGAATGTTTTGTTTTCAGCAATGACTTATTTTTGGTGCAACTGAGCCTCAGTTGGTCTCAGCTTGACTCAAGTAATTTTTCTTGCTTCTTCCCAACCCCACCCCCCCCACACCCCCCATTAGTTTCTTGTAGACACCACAGCAAAATATTCATTGTTCACCTAAGCTTCTCCTGACCTTAAACCCTAATCCAGACACAATCACAGAATTGTTGAGGCTGGAAAAGTCTTCTGAAATCATCAAGTCCAGCCCATGACCTGACAATCTCCAGATTCCCACCATTTCTCACTCTACTACATCTGTTAATTCTTCATTTACAAATCCCTCACCAGAAAACAAACTCAAAATCAGCTCAAACACATAACAAGTAGCACAAAACATTTTCAGGAGATTATACATTTTCACACAACTTGTTGAATGTTTCACTAAGACCACTGCTTTGCATAAACAGAGAAAAAAACACCCAAATCATCTTCCCAAGAAATGAAACTCCTTGAGTAAGATTTTTTTCTGTGTCCCCATTTCTTCTTTGTAACTGTGCTGAGAGATAATTCAAATTGATGCTGATTACCCAAGAAGGTCCCACTGGGGCATCTCCAAAGTCAAACCAGGAGCCCTGTAAGACCACATCCAGAGAGACACTGTGTCCTTATAGCCAGTTCCACTAAAAAGGATGACTGCAGATATCTCACTATCTCAGTATTTATATTGCTTATCTCAACATTTACACATGATCCCTCTGTCTAAAATCAAAGTCAGAAGCCATGAGGTCAGAACAGCATTTGCCAGATCTACACTTCTAGTTTTAAACTTCAACCCATATGTGCTACTGAATCAAAATGAACTTCAGAATATTGTACAGAAGTAGCAGAGAATTAATCCAAAATACATTCCCAAAAGTAAATGCAAATATTTCCAAAAACATGCTTTTTTCTTCTTTGTTTTTTCCTTTCTATTTTTTTAGGAATCAGAAATTAGATCAAAATCCAACTTACTCAGTTCACCGAGGAGAAGTGGAGAGAACCTGCTGGAATGGTTCTGAATCATGAATGGTTTTATATACCTTCCTGGACCACCAAGGCTGATGCAAGAAAAGAACGTCATATTTGTGCATTAGGCTCCATTACTCCCCAAACAAAATTTGACATCTAATTACAGTAATTGTTTTGCTTGCTGTTTGTGTTCATTACCCTATTCTCACCAGCATGTGACTTGCACAGTCCCTTCCCTGGATTCCTTTCGTTTTGTGGTTTTAAACATCAAACCCCTTCCTAAAGCCCTGATGGTAAAGGAGCAGCCTGTAGGACCAAGCTCAGGACTGTTCAGGAGCTCTATAGGTGCTGCATCTAGTTGGAGGCTCTGCAGGACTCATCCTTGAGAGATGGATGAGAACTTCTCCTTAGAGAACAGGAGTTTGTTTTCCTTATAGAACATCATGACCTCCAAGAATGCACAAGAGCCTAACCTAGAATTAGTAGCAAAGTGTGCTTGCTAGTTTAAAGCTTGTTAGGACGTGTTTACAGAAACTGTAGTCACTGCATGACTCTAGTGTCAGGATTGCCTTGGAGAGACACTCCTAGCACAGCACAGCATTGCTTGCAGCGGCCTGGCTCCTCATATAATGTCCAAGTCTCTTCCAAGAGAAGGATATAAAACTACACAAGGACTATATGGCCATATATAGCCCCAGTTTTGCATGAGAGGTGTCTCTTGAAATACAACTCCTGGACAAGCCCAGAGAGAACCATCAAGTGGAGAAAGCTCATTTTGGTTACAGTGGGATGGTGACAGAGCTCTAGGAATTGCTCAGTCTGGTTTAGAATAAATCACTATCCCCAGTCCATTTCGCAGTGGTTATGGTCACAGCTGCACCAGAAAAAATGCTCTTGAATGTAAAGAGGGACACCCAAGGTAAGTGAGCAATGCTGTGGCAAAGATAGCCATTCCCAGTTGGGCCTTGGAAAAGAAGAGCAACTGATATGTTTCTGATTTCTCAGGAAGGATTTGGCCATATAGAGAATTAAGTACTGATTCTTGCCTGCTGTGATGGAGCAGCAATTCCTGTCACAATTGAAGCTTCAACCCAACCTCCTCAGATGATACAAGGACAATACTGTTTAAATCAACAGATCTGTCCTGATTTGGAAAGGTGAATATTTGGCCAACCTTCTTTAAACAGTGTGGTTAGGATAACAAATGTGGAGATGGCTTTTAATAAAAAAAACCCCAAAGATATCCAAGTTCCCAAGGTGTTTATCACTGCCTGATTCAGAGAATCACGTGGGTGGCCCTGACATATATATTTTAAAGTGACGCTATGATTCAATACTGTGGACTTTAATGCTGGCATCCTGTTATTAAGATCACAGTACCACAATACTTTGCATATATAAAACATTAGTGGCTGTTTGCAAAACTAGCTGAGAGTGTTTCTTCAGAACATTTGCAATAGATGCCTAAATGCCTAGAGGATGCTCCAAAGTCACTCTGCTTCCAACAGATAATTGATAGCATTGAAGTTACAGTAATAAGAAGCAAAAATTTGTGGTATAAAGGCAGAAATGAGGGAGGGTTAATGAACACTCCCACTGCTCCCTGTGCCCTTATTTGTGCTGACTGGTCCCAAAATCATGGTGGCAACCAGGACTGCTACCCAACCAGAGCTGCACACCTCAACTTGAAGCACTGTTTGGGAGCTATATAGGAAAATGAGACTTCCACTGAGAGAGGACTTGAGTAGTATCCATCACATGTAGTTCTTATGTGCCACAGCCTGAGACATCAGCCTCTGGCAGCTTTGGAAAAGTGTGGAGAGACTCTAGCCCGTTTCAGCAGTGCCAGGCAATTTTTGCCACAACTCTTGCAAACACTCAGCATATATGGCAGCATCCTCCTACAGCTTTTGCCCTGTATTTGGCTGTCTAAGCAGCATTTCCAGTTTCAGATGGTCATCCATTGGTTTCTGACTCAGAGACAGTCCGCAGAAAGCCCTGTGGCAGGAGCAAAGCTGCAGGAAGAGCCTCTCTCAGCCACCTGGCATGAGGTCAAGCACCCAGACCAGCTCCAGAGGGAACTTTTGAATGAGCCCAACTTTCAAGCACATGCGTGCACTTATTCTCTTACATATATTTATTTATTTACATGTATAAAATTAGTGACAAGGAAGTAATTGTTCAATTGTTGTTTGTTTTTTGGTTTTAGACTTCAAACTTGTGAAGAATTGTTGTGAACAAGCAAATTAAATGAGTGTGAATTGTTTCATAAGATTAACATCCTTCAAAAATGGTGCTGAACAATGCCAATGGCTTTACAAAGAAAAGTATTGCAGAGATAAACACCAGAATTACAGGAAATTTTTGTGGAAGAGAACTGGTGATGCTTCCTAACTTGTATGTTGCCCTGAGTTATTCCTGGAAAAGATTTGTCTACGAATCCCACTAATGGAGTTCCATTAGAGGGAAAGTCTTCTGAGGAAAGGCTGAGGGAGCTGGGTTTTTTTAGCCTGGAGAAGAAGAGACTCGGGGAGAGGACCTTATCATGCTCTATAACTACCTAAAGGGAAGTTGTAGACAAGTGCTGGTCAGGCTCTTCTTCCAGGGAACTAGTGATAGGATGAGAGGGCAGGGCCTGAAGCTTTGTTAGATGAAGGTTAGGTTGGATGACAGGAAGTCCTTCCTCCCAGAAAGGGTGATTGCATACTGGAATGGACTGCCCAGTAAAGTGGTGGATTCCCCATCCTTGGACGTATTTAAGAAAAGACTGGGTGTGGCACTTAGTGCCATGGTCTAACTGATTTTGGTGATGTCAGGTCATGGGCCAGGCTTGCTGATCTCAGAGATCTTCTCCAGCCTCAATAATTCTGTGATTCTTTGATTCTGTAATCATCTAACTTTGCAAATTTGCCAGCACTTTGCTGCTGCTGCAATTGGAAAGTTATTTCTTCCCTTAAAACTAGTCTCAGCCTCCTTTGTTGCCATGTAAGACAATGACTTAATTTCCCAGTTTCTCACTGAATAAACAACACTGAATTTAGGGCAAGAGGAACCAGTATTAAGTCATCTCAGGGGAGGGTTAGGTTGGGCATGAGGAAAGATTTCTTCACTGACAGAGTACTCATGGATTGGAACAGGCTGCCCAGGGAGGCAGGGAGTCACCTCTCCTGGAAGGGTTCAAACACTGGGTCCCTGTGGCCCCGCAGAACAGAATTGAGTGATCATGGTGGTTGACAGTTGAACTGGATAATCTTGGAGGCCTCTTCCAAACTTAATGATTCTATAAATTTGTGAAAGGGGGTTTTATTGCATTCCTCCTTGAATTAATGTCATACCATTTAATTTTCTTAGGAGCCTCTTTAAATCAAAAAAATCAAATGTGCTGTCTAGTTTCTGTGAAATAACACTAAGAGGAAACTTCAATGCAAGTAACTGCAAGGGGGGAGGAGATTTCTCCAATTAGAAAACCCTGTAATTAGAGAAGGAAGAACGTGCAAGCATTTAGTTATAAGCATTGGAATAATTTGGCAGTGATGAGTGATGCTTTACTGAGTTCAAATCAAAAGTGGGTGGCAAGTCAATATGTGTGTGACAGTTTAAAGAGAAATTATAGAATAGAGAGAAAGTACTGTATCACTTCCCTGTCTTAATCCAGTTAATAAATAACAAAAATAGTGGAGAAAGGAAACGTATGTCCACTCATGCCAGGAAAAAAGACTAAATATTGCAAGATTCATCATAAAATCAAATAAAAATAATTGAAGGCTGTACAATTGTGCAATAAACTGTACAGTTATGGCTATATCAACATTATAATCTGGCAGGAATTTTAGAATAAAAATCTAAAATCCATAGTCCTTCATGTGAAAGAAGTATAGAACTGCAAATAAATAAAGAATAAGAAATAAGAAATAATAGTAAATACTTTTCTGGTTTTAAGGAAAAAGTTTTTGCCACTGGAATGTATGTCTACAAACGAGGTGGTGCTTAGCAAAGTGTTCAGTAGTGAAATTGATAGACTTGGGTAAATGGTTGGATTCAAAGACCTCAAGGGACTTTTCCAACTTGAATGATTCTCTGATTCTGTGATTTGCACATTTGATTCCATGATGGGGGGTAACTATTAGCAAATAATAAAGAACAGGGCACAAAACTGATGTTCCCATCCCATCAAACACACAATGCTATAAAGTAATGAAGGAGCCTGATTTTCACAGAATCACAAAATTATGATTCTATTGAGGCTGGAATAGTCCTCCGAGCTCATCCAGCCCAGTCTATGACCAAATATCTACCCCATCAGCCAGACCAGAGCAATAAGTGTCACAGAGAGTCTCTCCTTCAATACCTTCAGGGTCTAATGGCTGTTGCTGAATTACCCAAAGGTTACCTGAAAATATGAGTTAAATGAAAAAAGTAAAAATACAGAGTTGAGTTTGAATGCAACATGAATTTAATGAGAGGGGAGTGCAGAATACATTTTTGTGAAGGCAGTAACACAGAGCACAAAGGTCGACGCCCTGGGCTTTGGGAAGTGATGCAGCTCCACATGGGCCAATGTGCCAGCACAGTTGGTCACTTGGATATCACCAGGTTGCAGATTCCCCCATGAAGGTCAGCACAGNGTACTGCCACCACCGTAGGAGCCACCCATCCCCAGAGAACTGCTGCCTCCATATGAACCTCCAGAGCCAAATGAGCCCCCAGATTCACCAGAGTTCATTCCCCCTGAAAATCCCCCAATGGGTGTGGGGAGTGTGGTGCCCACAAAGCTCTCCTGAGGGCATGAGCTGAGGATGGGGCCTGGGAAGGTGATGACCACGGGTGGTGGGTAGACCACAGCACGGGAGTCCCCACAGGAGGTGACACAGGGCTGGCTCCAGGCATCTGCGCATGGCTGTGGGCAGGAGACCTCACAGGGTGAGGAGCATCCACTGCTCATGAGTGGTCCCGAAGACATCTTTAGTGATGGAGATAATCCTGCTGCAAAGGTTAATGTGTTAAAACATAAAACATCTGTTCAGCTCTGTGCCTTTACACATTTGCGAGGGTACAAGGTAGAAGGAATTACTTGCTTACAAATATAAGAACTACTCTTGTGGAGACATCTAACTTTAGTCCACTACAAAATACAGTTGTTCAGCAGCACTGTAACTAAATAATGCAGACAAAACTACAAAATCTCTTGCTGTCCCTTCTAGCTGCCAGTGGTGAATTTAACTTTCTGAAGCATCTTTAGCCTGTCTGCACTCTGAATGCAAATTATGTTCTTCTATCCCTTAAGGATAAATCACTAGTTTATTATCAATATGTTGACAATTAACATTAACAAAATTGCGGCCAGTGGCTGGAGAGAGGTGATCCTCTCCCTTTACTCTGCTCTCATGAGAGCCCACTTGGAGTCCTGCAGCCACTTCTGGAGCCCCAATGCAAGGACATTAAGATGTTGGAACAGGTCCAGAGGAGACCACAAAGGTGATCAGAGGCTAGAACCCCTCTGCTCTGGGAACAGGCTGAGGTAGATCAATCTGTTCAGGCTGGAGGAGGCTCTGGGGAGACCTTAGAGCAGCTCCCAGTCCATGAAGTGGGCTGTGACAAATGCAGGGAAGAGATTTTTACAAGAGTTTTTAGTGATTGGAAGACTGGAAATCATTTTATGCTGGAAGAGTGCAGATTGACATCAGGTATTAGGATGAAATTCTTTACAGTGAGGGTGCTGAGGCCCTGCTTGTCCAGGGAAGTTGTGGCTGCTCCATCATCCCCAGAAGTATCCAAGGGCAGGTTGGATGGGGCTAGATGCAACCTTGTATGGGGAGAGGTAGCACTGCCCATGGCATGGGTTTGGAACTGAGTGATCTTTATGGTCCCTTCCAACCCAGACCATTCTATGATGAAGTTCTAAGCAGCTTAATCAAATTAGCAGGATTTAATTGTCACGTTCCCTTTCTAGTTTGATAAGAGCACAGCTTTACATTTTAAGACTTTTTTCAACCAATGGTTTCCACTGAAAGGCTATTAAATACATTGCTACTTAAGAAATAAACCACAACTGATACTGCAGAGTAATGTCCTAGAGTTAATTCTCAAATTAAACATTAGTAGCAACATGTGGTTAATATAAAGAAACCTTAAGAAAGAGAACTTACCAGGCTCACAGAGAACACCAAACAGAAGAGAAGTTGGTGGTGAACCTGGAGGAAATGCAGAGCTTTTATACAGCCCTTCCAACTGGTACCAGGATGTGCAACGCACTTCTGTACATGGGGCTTAATAGTGAGCCAGCAAAATTTTGCTGTATAAGCTACTTCTAATTGTAATAATTGTTTTGATAACTGATAATGATTAGTAAATCAGCTCCACACCATACAAGATGTGCAACACACCCTTTGTCATACTTTAATCCTTAAATAGTTTTTATATCCATTCTATGACTAGTGCCATCTTCTGACCACATTTGACTTACAATGGTGGTGAACTGGGCTCTGTTTCAAGGAAGTGAAGAGATCTGTAATTCCCTTAAACGAGAGAAAAATATGTTGTCTTTGTCTGGAGAAAAGTTTACTGTTCTGCAGATGATGCCATTTAAATTTTGAATTTCATAGAATTGGGGAAAACTGCAAATTTATTTTTTATATCTGCTCAGATGCAATGGTTCACTTTTTTCCTACCTGTTTAACATCCACTCAACTTCTTACAGAAGGGTTTAAACAAATGACCACTGTCCTCCACGTGCAAGAGAACACCATGTGGAAACAAGAAATAAATTTATTGCCATTCATCTACTTCTTTTCATCTCCCAGCAGAACAAAAAACACTGCTAGTGTCCAGACGGCATCATTCGAGAAAAGAAGTCTTTCTGGATATGGAATGAGCGTCTGAGGAATGTCTAAAGATTATTTGATTTAAAACAAAATAAAAACATCTTAAGATTAGCCAGGATTATTTTCTCAAGAAGCCACAGTAGTACCCCTGGATGAGTAGTTAAAAGCCAGATGGCGATGCAACTACCTCAATAAGAAGAGATGCCCCTAAGAAGAATTTCCCTTATCAACAGCCAGAAACATAGTGAGACCATTAGATGTGATTGATATTTTACAGTCATTGTAACATTTAAACATTGTGTGGAGCAGCGTTCCTAAATCAAATTAAAGTGATTCTACATTTTGACTTTCAGTTGTGGCTGTAGGAGGAAAGCAATTGCAGCATCTAAATCCAGATGCTTGGGGTTTCAACGATTCCACTTAGTGCTCTATAGTTAAAGTTTATATCATTGTAATATTTATGGCTAATGTTGTATCATTCATACCACCTGATTTCTGGTGTTTTCAAGTCTCATTAAAAAAATAGAGCACAGGGAACTTACATGTTTAAGATCTTGCATCAGGAAGAAAACGAGTCCTGTCAGGCATCAGTGGGCAGCCTTTGATTTGACAGTTTTGCTTGTCAGCAATTCTTTGTTAACTCCTCAGTTAATGTGAACTGGGTTCCTACAGCTGCATTGAGAAATACCAATTTACATGAAGAAATTTCAGCATTGCTGCTGTTTCCCACATTTCCCATTGGTAGAAATTCTGTTAACCCCTGACTATTTGCAATCCAGATTTTGTAGAAGAAAAGTGGAATATTGTGTAAAACACCTGCTTATCAGCTCAACATAACCCCCATGTGCATCTGTACTCATTCCAGTTTCAACTCCAGCTGTTAGATGACTTTATCAGGGTCAGACTATAAATTAAAACACGCAATAATGCTTGTAACATGACGTTGAATTGAGAATAAAGTTATGAATGCATCACTTAAGAGAACAATTAGAACAATTAAAGAAATAATCCATAGAGCAAAACATCATTTGGCAATGCGTAGGAAGCTCTTGCACAAAGCATGGCTCTCAGCCCACTGGTGGTCTGAACAGGTATATAAGGGCACCTTGAAATCTTCAATGGGTTCCTCCTCTACGCTTTTCCAGACCCGGTGAGTTGACTCTCCTTCATTCTCTGTACGAACAATTCGGAAAATACTATTGATATTTAGCAGAGAACTTAGTCTTATGCTGAAAAGGCAATGCTAAGTGATGCTATTTGCCTTTTATGGTTCAGTAACTTTTATAGTCAGTTAATTTGATGCCTTTGTAGACACTTCTGATGAACTATAAGACTGGGTATTTTTCAGAAGGTACTTTGATTACTTCAGTATTGTTGTTTAACTCAGGAGTTCTGTGCTATAGTCCAGCAAAGATTTGAAGGTAAGCTACTTTCAAAGACATGTGGAGTCTGGCTTTGTTATCCATGATACCCAATATTTTTAGAGCAGCAAAAAGCTCTTTGGGAAGTGCCACTGCATACGTGTTCAAGAAATGCTTAACAGATAAACAGTATAGGTAGGGGACTGATCTGTTGGAGAGTAGGGTAGGAGAAAGTGTCCTGGTGGACAGCAGGAGGGCCAGGAGCCAGCAAGACCTTCTTGTGGACAAGAATGCCAACAACACCCAGGGGTGGATTAGTAGGGGGGTGGTTAGGAAATATAGAGAGGTTCTCCTTACTCTCTACTCTGCTCTGGTGAGACCTCATCTAGAGTATTGTAACCAGTTCTGGGCCCCTCAGATCCAGAAGGACATAGAACTGCTTGAGAGAGTCCAGAACACAGCCATGAATATGATTAAGGGAGTTGAGCATCTCCCTGAGGCCAGCAGGGAAAGGGAGGTTATCCTCCCCCTGTATTCAGCACTGGTTAGACCGCACCTGGAGTGTTGTGTTTAGTTCTGGGCCCTTCAGTTTAGGAAGTATGTCAAGATGCTGGAATGAGTCCAGAGAAAGGCATCTAGAATGGTAAAGGGCCTGGAAGGTCAGCCCTACGAGGAGAGGCTGATGGAGCTGGGTCTGTTTAGCCTGGAGAAGAGGAGGCTCAGGGGTGACTTTATCACTGTCTATAACTATCTAAAAGGTGGTTGTAGTCAGATGGGGGTCGGTCTTTTCTCCCTGGACACTGGAGACAGGACAAGGGGTCACAGTCTTAAGCATAGTCAGGGAAGGTTTAGATTTGACATTAGGAAAAGGTTTTTCACTGAAAGAGTGATCTGGTTTTGGAACAAGCTGCCCACGGAGGTGGTTGAGTCACCGTCTCTGGTGGTGTTCAGTGTTAGTCTGAACAAAGTGCTGAGTGGCATGATCTATATGTTAGATGTTAAGTTTACTTGATTGGTTTTAGTTTGGAATAGATGATCTTTAAGGTCTTTTCCAGACTCATCATTACTGTGATAACTGTGAAACACTGAAGGAGTTGGGTCTCTTTAGCTTGGAAAAGAGAAGACTAAGGGATGACCTCATTAATGTTTATAAATATGGAAAGGGCAGGTGTCAGGAGGAAGGACCCAGGCTCTGCTCAGTGTCATCCATGATAAGACAAGGTGCAATTGGTGTCAGCTGTAACATAGGAGGTTCCACATAAACACAGTAAGAAACTTCTTCACAGTGAGGGTGAAAAAGCCCTGGAAGAAGCTGCCCAGGTTGGTTCTGGAGTTTCCTTCCATGAAAAATTTTAAAACTTGCCTGGACATTTTCCTATGTGACTTGATCCACATGATTATGCTCTGGTATGGGGACTAGACTGGATGAGTTTTTGAGGTCTCTTCCAACCCCTAACTGCCTGTGATTTTGTGATTCTGTGAACCTATCTGAACACCCTTTTTCCACTGATTTTCCATGATCATCAAAGACAACTTGTGTCCTGCTGCAGGTTTCTCTGTGCCTCAAAAGATGTCTTCGGGACCACTCATGAGCAGTGGATGCTCCTCACCCTGTGAGGTCTCCTGCCCACAGCCATGCGCAGATGCCTGGAGCCAGCCCTGTGTCACCTCCTGTGGGGACTCCCGTGCTGTGGTCTACCCACCACCCGTGGTCATCACCTTCCCAGGCCCCATCCTCAGCTCATGCCCTCAGGAGAGCTTTGTGGGCACCACACTCCCCACACCCATTGGGGGATTTTCAGGGGGAATGAACTCTGGTGAATCTGGGGGCTCATTTGGCTCTGGAGGTTCATATGGAGGCAGCAGTTCTCTGGGGATGGGTGGCTCCTACGGTGGTGGCAGTACCCTTGGAACAGGGGGCTCCTATGGAGGTGGCAGCAGTTCCCTAGGAATGGGGGGCTCCTACAATGGGGGTAGCTCATTTGGCTCTGGTGGCTCCTATGGAGGAGGCAGATTTGGGAGCTCTTATTGGGGAGGCAGAAGATCCTTTGGCTCTGGCACCTATGGTGGGGGCTTTGGGGGCTCCTACGGAGGAAGCAGCTCTTATGGTGGGGGCTCCTTTGGAGGAGGCCGTTCCTTTGGAGGGGGCAGCTCTGGTTACAGAAGGTTTGGTGGAGGAAGCTGTGGCTCCGGTTTCTTCTGAAGGGTCAACATCTCCTGCTGCAGCAGCCCCGGGCTGTGCTGACCTTCATGGGGGAATCTGCAACCTGGTGATATCCAAGTGACCAACTGTGCTGGCACATTGGCCCATGTGGAGCTGCATCACTTCCCAAAGCCCAGGGCATCGACCTTTGTGCTCTGTGTGACTGCCTTCACAAAATGTATTCTGCACTCCCCTCTCATTAAAGCTATGCTGCATCTCTAAGTTTGCCTCATGTTTTCTTTCTTCACCTTTTCACCTGTCAACCCCTTCTGTTGTTAAACATTTTGCCATGAAGCCACACATGACAGCTTTCTGTCTTAAGTCTTTACAAGACCATCAGGCTACTCTAGCTGACAGCTGTAATGTGGAGCAGTGAACAACATTGCACCCTGTGACACATTTTGGGATTCAGGCTGTGGAATTGGAATTCTGCTTCCTGACAGTGTGTGAATATTTTACCTCCCAGCTGTGGAGATATGGAGCAATCACAAATTATCTAATTGTTTTCTCATTGAGCTTGTTTCTTAAGTCATATTAATATTTTGCTAGGAGCAGATTGTCTGCAATCATCAAATAAATCACAGATTAAAATTCCTTCACTTTTTTAAACACAGGAAGCAAACAGCTGCTTAAATGTGTGAATATCTGGCTCTGCTAATAAAAATATATTTTGTATTGATTTGCATTCCTTAGGGACTTTTCAGAACATATTTTATTGTCTAAACCTCAGAACTCTGTGGAGAACTATAATTCCTATAAACTGGTTCTAAATGAAGCACAGTGACACAACAGACAAGGAGACTGTCAGAAAGGAAGAGCTAGGCTATAACACAAAGAGTAAAATCACAGAACCCCAGAATCATTTAGGCTAGGAAAGACCTCTAAGATCATTAGGCCCAGCCCATGACCTAACATCACCCCAGCGGCCACAACAGGGTATTAACAGTCACAGCCAGTCTGTCCTGCAACACCTTCAGGGATGGAGACTCCCTCACTGCCCTGGGCATCCAAGCCAGGCTCTGATCTCCCTTTCCATGAGGAAGGGCTTCCTCACATCCAACCTAACCCTCCCCAGGCAACCTTAGGCCCTGCCATCTCATCCTGGCACTGGGTGCTTGGGAGAAGAGCCTGACCCCCTCCTTGCCTGCAGGGCAAGAGGGAGGAGGTCCCCCTTAAGTCTCCTCTTCTCCAGACTGAACAACCCCAGCTTCCTCAGCCTCTCCTCATCAGACTTTCCCTCCAGTCCCTTCCCTTCATTGATTTTGAATCTCCAGCTGACTGTGCCTCATCCCTTACACTTCCATCCTACGCTTTTTCCCACCAGCTGGGGAGAGATAATATTAAGCAGCCTGACCTTTTCTGAAAAGATCTCATACATGTGATGTTTTAAATCTAATCCCTCATTTGACACAAAATGAAGTGATTGCACTGATGAAAAATGGTTTCTCTGTAGCAAATGACTTCTGTTTGCTCCCCGTCCATCCATCAAATTCAATCAAATTCAGAAATCTCTGTGCCCTAAAGAGCAACAATGCCAAAATGATTTGTGTGCTGAAATGCTGAATGGTACATTCAATCATCCTTTCACAACACCCTTACTACTTAAGCAATTACCCTTATGTTACCATAGAAGCACTATTATTAGTGCTCATCGCTTATGAGCCATGCAATGAGCTCTAGGAGCTAATAGAAAGGACAGGACTGAGACACTCTTGTGGAGAAAAAAAAAGCTGAACAAAATTAGATGATGCAGGAAGATTTTAATACCAAGAGGAGGTAGGATACACTGTAGAATGGGCTGGCACAACACACAAAGCAGACACTTCCTCAGTTTCAGGGAAGGATACAGCATTCACTGCCTACAAAGAGTCTAATTTTCACTGGTTCTTCTCCTGCCACAGGTTCATCTGTGTCAGGCCCTTCAGTTTATATTTTTTTCTTACATTGGCACAATGAAAATAGGGATCTAGTGCTGTAGGATGATTGACAGAAGCTGTGAATAACAGACAAAAAAGCAAGAAAGGTGTGGGCCCAGTTTCGAGAGGTACTGAGCAAGGGTGTCTCCTGTTGATGCAATGGGCTTTCATCATCTCTGAAAGCCAACCCCAGCTGTGGATCTGGATCTTGTGTTTTCATCTCCTAAGCTGTTGCATGGTCTTCAGGTATTTGGGCTGCCTCAGTATGAGCCACAGTTTCCAAGGCGGGAACCACCGCTGCTGCTATAGGATCTTCTGCTGTAACAGCCAAGACCCGAGGAGCCTCCAGAACCATAGGAGCCTCCAGATCCATAGGAGCCCCCAGATCCATAGGAACCCCCAGATCCATAGGAACCTCCTATCCCTGACATACTCCCAGAACCTATGGAGCCTCCTATCCCTAACATACCCCCAGAACCATAGGAACTTCCCATCCCATAGGAGTTCCCAGATTTGTATGGGGTCAAAGCACCATAGGGCTGGGGCAATGATGTTCCCACAAAGCTTTCCTGGGGACAGCTGCTGAGAGTTGGGCCTGGGAAAGTGAGCAGAACCGGTGGGGCATACACCACGGCTCTGGAGTCCCCACATGTTGTCACACAGGGCTCAAGGCTGGTGCTGCAGATATAAGGCCGTGGACATGTCACTTCACAGGCAGGCAAGCACCGGGAGCTGATCTTGTGAGACATTGTTGTCAGGGTTTCAGGTGATGCTGGGAAAGACAAAGAGTAATCAAGAAACCATCTAAGTCAAGTGTGAATATGAGCCCAGAACACTCATGACAGCCATGGAGTTAGGAAGGCAGATTAGATCCTTGCCAGAGAATCACAGAATTGCTTAGTTTGGAAGGGACCTTAGAGATCATCTAGCTCCAACCCCCATGCCATGAGCAGCGACTCCTCTCACTAGACCAGATTGCCCAAAGCCCCATCCAAACTGGCCTTGAACACATCCATGTTTGTGCTTCCTATTCCTCCTTCAGGCCCTCTTGACTGTGATCCATTTTCTTCCTCTCTTCTTGCCCCTGTGGAAGATTCCTAGGAATTTCTTTATTCAATATAGTTTGTCTTTATATTTGCACCTCAAATTTGGAAAGTCATAATAAAAAATAATTTCTAATATCATATGCTTAAATGTAAAATAGATTCTTCCCACTGCCTACTGGTTACTGCACTGAGTCTTCTATGAAAAGTACAATTGCATAGAGCTGTAGAATCATTTAGGTTAGAAAAGATCTTTGAGATCATTGAGTCCAATCATTAACACAACTCTCTCAAGGCCACCACTAAACTCTGTCCCTAAGCTCCAGATCTGCATGACTTGTAAGTTCATAGAGATGACAATTTCAATGTGAAGCCATATTACTAAGATCACAAACCACAGACACAGGGAAGACTCCTTGTTTAAAACCACTACAGAGACAGAACAGACAGAAAATTATTTGCTTAAAGCAAACTCACCTAGAGCACAAGACGGGTCAGTCAGGAGAGGATGTTAGGAGACTCCTGAGATGCTCAAGCTTTTATACTATTTTGCAGGCAACTGTAGGCATGTGCAGCCTCTCATAAAATTTCTAGCACTTAGCAAACTATGGGTTTTCTTTTCTGGATGACTCCTCTAATGTCTGCAATTATTTTCATAGTTTCTCATTAATAATAAATCATCCACAGACCTACACAATATGACTCTCAGACAATAAATTTGGGCTTCCTATTGTGTTGAAATTATATGGCCATATTCCTATGCAAGATAGTTCTGCTGACTGCTAATTATTTTTTGCCAATTATTTACCAAGAAGGTGCCCCCAGGTAGATCAGTTCTGCTAATCTGTTTCCAAGAATGGCCTGACCCCCATACCGAGCAAGATGAGGTAATTCTAAAGCTCAATCTCACTTCTAAATTTGTGATCCACCTTGAAGCAAAAAGATCAGATGATCTTTGGGTATACCCTCACGGTGGTCCCACTGCTGTCGTCATTGCAAGGCTCTAAGCAAAACATCCCAAATTTTGGGTGAAACTCCTCAGAGGGCTCAAAGCTTAAATGAAATTCCACATGTCACTTCAAACCCATTTATCTGTGTTTTGAAAGACTTTTTGAATGGTTTTGTCCTGGCCAGTGCACAAGAATAATTTCATAGAATCATTGAATCACAGGGTTGGAAGAGACCTCCAAAGGGCATCCAGTCCAAACCCCCTACACCAAGCAGGACCATCACTCACCAGATCAAGTTACTCAGAGCCTCATCAAGCCCGACTTTGAATGGCTCCATGGATGGGGCCTTCACCACTTCTCGAGGCAGCCTGTTCCATGGATCCCTCACGCTCAGATTCAAGAAATTTGACCTCAGGTCTAACCTAAATCTCCTCTTTTCAAGTTTCAAACCAGGACGCCTTGTCCTATCATTCTCTACCCTAGGAAATAGCCTTCTCCAGCCATCTGACAGGCTTTGAGGGATTGGAAGGTCACTAGAAGGTCCCCTTGGAGCCTTCTCCTTTCCAGCGTGTTGTCATTGGATTGGTACTCCAACTCTCTGATCATTTTCTTGGTGTCCTCTGAACTCACTCCAACAGTCCCACATCCCTCTTTTTGAGGCCTGAATCCATCATGATGCTCCATCACCCATTCAATCAACAGATACAGGCTAGGTTGCCAAGGAGGCAGCCTTAATAACTGAGGATGCAGAGAAGGCAGAGTTGCTGAATGCCTTCTTTGCTTCGGTCTTTACATCTAAGGCCGAACTCTCCTATGACCCCCAGAACTTGGATGAAGGAGAGGAAGCCTGGAGGAGGGAGTGCTCCCAACTGGTCAGCGTGGACTGGGTTAGGGATCAGCTATGCAAATTGAACATTAACAAGTCCATGGGCCCTGATGAAATGCACCCAAGGGTGCTGAGAGAGCTGGCTGATATTATTGCCCTCCCGCTATCTATTATCTTTGCCAAATCATGGCAGACAGGAGAGGTGCCTGAGGACTGGAGGAGAGCCAATGTCACTCCAGTCTTCAAGAAGGGCAAGAAAGAAGTTCCGGGAAACTATAGACCGGTCAGCCTCACCTCCATCCCTGGAAAAATGATGGAGCGGCTCCTGCTGGAGGGCATCTCAAGGCACTTGGAAGAGAAGAAGGTTATCAGGAGTAGTCAGCACGGATTTATGAAGGGGAAGTCCTGCTTGACTAACCTGATAGCATTCTATAATACAATAACTGAATGGTTAGATTCAGG
>VZRI01013922.1:53110-93832 GCA_013397515.1 Upupa epops | reverse complement strand
AGGATGATTAGGGGACAGGAGGGCATGGCTTATGAAGAGAGGCTGAGGGACTTGGGGCTTTTTAGTCTGGAGAAGAGAAGACTTAGGGGAGATTTGATAAATGTTTATAAGTACCTGAAGGCTGGCCAGGAGGGAGGGGACAGGCTCTTTTCACTTGCTCCCTGTGATAGGACAAGGAGCAATGGGTGTAAGTTGCAGCAGAGGAGGTTCCGCCTCAACACAAGGGGGAACTTCTTTGCTGTGAGGGTCACAGAGCACTGGAACAGACTCCCCAGGGAGGTCGTGGAGTCTCCTTCTCTGGGGACTTTCAAGGCCCGCCTGGATGCGTTCCTCTGTGATCTGTGTTAGATAGTTTTGTCCTGCTCTGGCAGGGGGGTTGGACTCGATGATCTCTTGGGTCCCTTCCAACCCCTAACATCCTATGATCCTATGAATGTCGGCCTCTCATCCAAGGTGAGGTTCAAGGATTTCATTCAGAACACATAATACCTAAAGCTAAGGCTTACAAATAAACGGTGAGGCTGACACAATCCACCTTCATTCAACCCATTAAAGAGAAGTAAGAAAGTTTCAATTGGAATCAGAATGATGCAAAAGAATTTTTCCATTAAGTTTGAGAACAAAAGGAAACTGTCAGGTGTTAGGTGCTTGTCACTTAAAGTAGGACCAATAATAGATTGCTAATTACAAATTGAAATTAAAACAATGACGAGGTTTAGAGCAGCATCTTTTTCTTGGTACATTGCAAGTATTTACTGAATAATGGGTGATCTTATATCATTCCCGCTGTCTAATTAGAAATCTTCTGTTCTTCCAGCTCCACTGACTTACTCCTCCAAGACCACAGAGTAAGTCTAACATCATTGCACTATTTTAACTTATGTTGAAAAACGCTAGCAATTTTAGGAAAGCTGAGAGAAAGAGTAGATTTAGCAACAATTCTTAGAAAAGCTGGGGGAAAGGGACAAACAGAACAAGGAAGATTCTGTTTCTTTCCTCTAGAGACACTCTGAAGTTACAGACAAATCTTTCTGTAGGTCTGCTTCAAAAAGAGACTGAATGGGACTTCTCTGAACAAGCAATTTTATAAGAATCAGATAATTTAGTGCCAGAGTCATATTTTTTGAGTGATTCAATGGATCAAGAGATATGGATGTAACACAGAGGAAGAAGAACTGAGAAGCTATAAAAGGGATCAGTCAGGAAGGAAATAGCATGGGAAATGGAGTCTATGAGGAAGTATTGAACAGGAAGTTGATGAGCATCTGGAGAAGAAGGACAAGGAGCATCTGGCTCATACTGGGAACATGCTGACACCTGACCATGATGGTGTTCTGACTGTGTGCTGTTTTTCTCAGCTTCACCTCCACTCCCCAAGAATGATGTTCAACAACATGAGCTATGAGTGCTTGCCTGCCTGTGAGGTGACATGCACAAAGCCTTGTGCCCACAGCAGAAGCCTGGAGCCCTGCGTGACATCATGTGGGGAATCCAGAGCAGTGGTGTATGCCCCCCCAGTTGTTCTCACCTTCCTGGGACCTACTCTCAGCAGCTGCTCCCAAGAGAGCATTGTGGGAACACCATTTCCCCAACCCTATCGTGTTTTGAACCCCTTTAACTCTGGGAAGTCCAACGGGATGAGAGTTTCAAATGAAACAGTCCTTTGGATCTGGTGGCTCCTTTGGATCTGAGGTCTCCTTTGGATGTGGAATTTCCCCAGGGCTGGGGGTGGACCCTTTGTATCTGGGTGCTCCTTTGGTCCTGGGGCCATGTTAAAAATGCAAAGCTCTTTTGGATCTAGGACCTCCCTTGGACATGGATGTATGTTGGGGATGTGGGGTTCCTATGGGTATGGAATCATAGAATCATAGAATCATAGAATCATTAGGGATCAGAAGGAGCCTGAAAGATCATCTAGTCCAATACCCCTGCCACAGCAGGANGAAGCGACCTTGAAAGATCATCTAGTCCAATCCCCCTGCCACAGCAGGATCACCTAGACTAAGTTGCACAGGAACACATCCAGGCAGGTCTTGAACATCTCCAGAGAAGGAGATTCCACAACCCCCCTGGGCAGCCTGTTCCAATGCTCACTGGGAAGTGAAGGAATTGTTACCCTCACTGGGAAGAAGTTTCTTCTGATATTTCTATGGAACTTCCTATGTTCCAGATTTCACCTGTTGCCCCGTGTACTACCACTAAATGATCTTGAGAAGAGCCTGGCTCCATCCTCCTGACACCCACCCATCACATATTTATAGATATTAATGTCACCCCTCAGCCTCCTCTTCTCCAAGCTAAAGAGACCCAGCTCCCTCAGCCTTTCCTCAGAAGGGAAGTGTTCTACTTCCTTCATCACTTTTGTTGCTCTATGCTGGACACCCTCCAGCAGCTCTGTGTCCTTCTTGAACTGAGGGTCTCAGAACTGGACACAGTACTCCAGATGTGGTCTCACTAGTGCAGAGTAGAGGGGGAGAAGAAGTTCCCTTGATCTGCTAAACACTCCCCCTCTGATCCTCCCCAGGATGCTGTTGGCCCTCTTGGCCACAAAAGCACATTGCTGGCTCACAGTCATCCTGTTGTCCACTAGAAACCCCAGGTCCCTTTCTCCTACACTGCTTTCCAACAGGTCAGTCCCCAACCTATCCTGGTCCCTGGGGTTGTTCTTGCCCAGATGCCAGACTCTACATTGACCCTTGTTGTACCTCATTACATTTCTCTCTGCCCAGCTCTCCAGCCTGTCCAGGTCTTGCTGAATGGCAGCACAGTCTGCTGGGGTGTCAACAACACTACCCAGCTTTGTGTCATCAGCAAACTTGCTGACAGTGCACCCTAATCCCTCATCCAAGTTATTAATGAATTGATTGAAGAGGACTGGTCCCAGTACTGATCCTTGGGGGACCCCATTAGATACAGGCCTCCAACTAGACTCTGTCCCATTAACCACTACTTTCTGGCTTCTATCCTTCCATCCTCAGGGATGGGTAGCTGTTACAGCAGAAGATTCTACAGCAAATAGCAGCCATTATCCTATCTTGGAAACTGTGGCACATTCTAAAGCAGCCCAAATAACCACACAACAACCTAGAAGATGAAAATGCAAAGGTAGATCCACAGATGGGGGTTGGCTGTCAGAGGTGGTGAAAGCCCATTGCATCAGTACTTCTGAAAACTGGGCCTAACACATTCCATAACTTCCATGTTATGTCTCATCTTGTATTCATACCAGTTTCATACGATGCACTGTTCTCACTGTTCTTTCCACATAAAGGAGTATTTCTGTAGCTTTTAAGTGTCTGAGCCTGGAAGGAGTCGTATCTGAGTACTGGATAACAATGTTTATATAAGCTACAGACTAGGAGAAGAGTAGCTGGAGAGCAGCCTGGCAAAGAGGGATCTGGGAATGCTGGCCGACAACTGACTGAGCAGTAGCCAGCAGTGTTCTCAGGCTTGTATGAGAAATAGTGTGGCTAGAAGGACTAGGCATGTAATTCTCCCCTTGTACTCAGCACTGGAGAGGCCTCCTTTCAAGTACTCGAGGCAGTTCTGGGCCCCTCGCATCCAGAAAGAGATTGAGGTGCTGAAGCAGGTCCAGAGGAGAGCAACAAGGCTGGGGAGGGGACTGGAGGGAAAGTCTTATGAGGAAAGGCTGAGGGAGCTGGGGTTGATTAGCCTGGAGGAGACTCAGGGCAACCTTATCATTCTCTATAACTACCTGAAAGGAAGTTGTAGACAGGTGGATGTCAGGCTCTTCTTCCAGGCACCCAGCACCAGGACAAGAGGGCAGGGCCTGAGGCTGCTAGGGGAAGTTTGGGTTGGATGTTAGGAAGCCTTTCCTCATGGAAAGGGTGATTAGACATTGGAATGGACTGCCCAGGGCAGTGGTGGAGTCTTCATCCCTGGAGGTGTTTAAGAAAAGACTGGATATGGCACTTAGTGTCGTGGTCTACCTGATGTGGTGATATTAGGTCATGCCTGAGCTGGAGTAGCTCAGAGGTCTTTTCCAACCTCGGTAATTCTGCGATTCTGTAATACAGTTTTGCAGGCAATGATCTTTAGTTGTACACAGTACTAAGATGATCACATTTTGGGGTGGCATCAGAAATACTTATATAAACTGTGTGACTTCAGCAAAGGTGATGCCTCACCATTTACAAAAGAGAGTTACACCCCCCCCAGTGTTCATACCCTTAGATTGAGGAATGAACTGTTGAGTAATGAGAGTGAAAAGTGCTGGAGCGTCCCTGACACAGTCTTATCTGTCTGCACTAAAGCAAAGTCAGATGTTCCTGAGCTGAGACTGAAAACTGGAGTCACAATGGTTAAGGAATTCCTTCAGTATTTTAGGACATGATGTAATCAAGCAGCTGAGAACTCCAGTTCTACACTAGAAGAGTGGATTTATATCCAAATGAAATCAATCCTACCTTTTCAACAATCAAAATCTATATTATTTTGATTATTTAGTGGTAAGAATATGTATATGATACATATTATGGTTTAAGTCTTTGGATTATGATCCATCTAGCAGAACTTTGCTCAATAAGCTTCTCATAAAATGGTACCATTACTGATGGATGATACAATTCAAGCAATTTTTTGAAGCAATAGCATTATGGTGCAGCACACTGTATGTGTAAAACCACAATATGCATAGAGCTTCTTGAATGCTTCTCCTAAGTTTTATGACTGAAAATCCTATTTCATCAAAATCCTTGTGGACAGGTTCTGGGCAATCTGGTCTAGTGAACCAACTAACTCTGCTTGTTGCAGAGGGTTCAGACTAGGTGACCTTTGGAGGTTCCATTCAATCCTATTAATATCTTAGAGATCAGTCTAAAATGTATAAATGAGGAAAAAATATAATAAACCAGATGCAAAGTTTTAGTGAGAATATCTGTTTCTCAAGCAGTTCTAGTGACAGTTTTGTGATCCTTAACTCTGAGAGAGCACAAGGGCTTCAATGCAGCTGTTGTCTGAGGGATCACATGATGATTCTTAACAAGTTCAAATCTTTGACTGTATGAATGCTTCAATTAATTTAACAAATCACAAGGATTAAGACAATCACAGGAAGGAAAGGAAGGTTATACTTGGTACAGCAGCACTTGCTCAACCTAAACACAAGCCCTCTCTTGTCACAAACAGCAGCAAAACCTAAATGGATCCTAAATAAAAACATTGATACTTGGGTGGAAAACTTGTGGTCTTATTCTCAGTGTTATACAAATAACTTCTTGTTCCTTTTGGCCTTGACTCCCCACAACATAAACTATTTTATCATCATGACTAGATAAACCAGAGCACAGCTTTTCCTTCTGTTGGAGTCACTTTGAGCCATGCTGAGGGTTAAAACAATTTCCTTAGGGATATTGAAGGACTGACTGATAATGACCATGGGTAACTGACTAGCTTCAAAGCTACCTTAGTTTTCAGTGGGAACTGTACCAGACCATCTCTAGAGGCCATTCCAACCTAAAAAATTCTTTGATTCTGATTCATTTGTCTATCAGTACATTTAATTTACCAGTATGTACATGTGGGATGCATTAGAAAGGGGGAAAAGTATTTCACTGATGAATTTCTGACATATTATGTTTGCCATATAGAAGAATTAATTCTTCTCTGATGATAGTAATAAAATCATGGAATCATTTAGGTTGGAAAAGATCATTAAGATCATCAATTTCAACCATAAATTCAGCTGAGATAGCAGTTTTCTTTGGTATTTACTTAAGGCAAATGTGCTCCCAGAGCTTTGCTGGCAAAACATCTGTATAAGTCTCAGTTAATGCAGAGGAACTGATGCACAAAATTCTTTCAGACTGGTCTGCAACTGTGAAGCTGCAGTGAAAAGAAAAGCCAGAAGAAGGTTCTGTGATGCAGCAGGTCTTTAATACAAACAAAAAGTGGGACACATACTTGCAGAATGAAGCAATGCAGGGACAAAGAACGTCATTTCCATTTCAACAAGAACTACAATCAATCAACCATTCAGAGGAGCACAGGGCTCAAAGGACCAATTCTTCTTCCAGCTGGATACTTGCAAATTCCAGTGTCACTACTTGCTTTTACTCCCTTCAGGTTCAGAAAAATCAAAAGATAACACTAAAAGTAACAAAGAGAGGCAACACTGGGATCCTAAGCCTTAGATAAAGCAAGAACATTCCAAGGAACCCCAGCTTCTATTGAAGTTGGCTGGAGCAGAGGCTGCTTGGCATGTCTGATTTCCAGGTCTATATGTCAACTACTTTGATTTGTGTCTTACTGTTTCTTCAGCCATCACCCTTTCTTAATGATTTAAAATGGCCCATAGTTTCCGTAGCGATACCTATAGTACCCTCTGGTAAAATAAGGGAAATAATTTCTGCCATATCCTGAGTAAAATGAGTTTCGGTAAAAGCTGCCTAAACGGGACATTCCACCTCCACATGAGCTCTCCCCACCACATGAGCCAATGCCACCATAACCACCAGAGCCCATTCCTCCACTTCCAGAGCCCATTCCGCCACCTCCGGAGCCCATTTCTCCACCTCCGGAGCATATTCCTCCACCTCCGGATCCCATTCCTCCACCTCCGGATCCCATTCCTCCACCTCCGGAGCCCATTCCTCCACCTCCAGAGCCCATTCCTCCACCCTCAATTTCAGGCATGGCGGTTCCCACAAAACTCTCCTGTGGGCATGAGCTGATAATGGGTCCTGGGAAAGTCACAACAACGGGTGGTGCATACACAATCGCTCTTGAATCTCCACATGAGGTGATACATGGTTCATTGCAGCAGTTGACATATGGTTGTGGGCATGTCACTTCACATGGTGCAGCACAGCGGGAGCTAAGCAACTGTCCGTAGGAAGACATCTCTCCAGAAGGCAAATCAACCTGAAAGGTAGAGAGTGCACTAGCCTGGTAAAGTTACAACCAGAGGAGTTTGAGGTTGGACTAGACAATCTCCAGACATCCCTTCCAATGCCTACCATGCAGTGATTCTAAGTTAAAGGACAAACTGTGTTACAGTACCATGGGTTGTGTGAATGAACAGATGCAGATACATGTGTTCAAGTCATCTACACGAAATTAGAGAGTTAGTGATTAAACACCAAAATAAATTAATAAAAATAACCACCATTTCTGAGGCACAATCTATTCTACTCTAAAGTACACTCATGCCTTACAGATCTCACCAATACAGGGTATTACTAGGTAGATGCTTCTGTTTGCACTCCCCTCTAGTGCTGCATGACTCTATTCACAAAATGAGTTCTGAAAAGAATATCTCTCTACTCTTTACTACCTTTCTGTCTGAGAATCAGTTTTATTCCAATAATAGTTTTGGAGCACCCTAACTCCATGCTCAGTTCCTAGGAATTGCTACCATCAACATTTCTGAAACTCCCATTCCACAGCACGTGGCGATGCCTTTATCCACCTTGTGCACAAGTCATAGTTTCCAAGTGAAATGTTTTTAAAGAATAAGGTCCAAGAGTAAAATAGAGTTGGATATATAACCTTGTATTAATACTACTTATAAATCCATATCTATAATTATGAACTGATTCAGTTAAATCAAACTTACCCAGTCACCAAGAAGAATAAGTCAGCAGAGGCAGCTATGGAGCCCTGAGTTACGAGCACTTTTATATGCTGCTATAGAGAATAGAAATTGGGAGATACTTTTTACGCAACCATCCTCTACATCTTGTGAAACAGAATGTTTTCCCCTGGTGATGCCTTCCTTTGTTGCAACTGTTTTGACAACAGCTTATGATTATTAGATAATTTGCAATCCCACACAGCACTGTGCATTCACTTGATCCATCTTATGTTTTCACTGAAAAATCTGACAGCAAATTTAGGTTAGTTTTCTCTTAAATACTAGCTAATTCTTATGGTGGTAGCTGAGAGATGGATAAGCTACAGGCTGGCAGTAAGCACAAGATTCCAGGTTAGCATTTGTCAAGGAATAAAAACCAGAGGCTTTCTGGTTTTTCTCCGTCCTCTGTAAAGGAAGGAAATCTTTATGTATTAAAGAGCTGCTAGTATCCACGACCATTGTGTACTCACTCCAGGACTTTGGGACTGGAGTTTACCTCTTTGGAGTGTCCCTTGGTTTGATGATCTCCTAAACATCTGTACCACATCCAAGGAAGTAGAAAATAAAAGGTAACAAAGCAGTTCACGTTCTATATGAGGTAGAAAGCCATGAGAGCAGAAATAGCCTTTCAAAACCAAACTGTATTTGGCCTCATGCTGTTCAGATACTCTTTTCAAAATACAAAGTGCAAATTAGCCCATCATTCCTTTCCACAACACCTGAACATCTGCTGACTCACATCAAATAATTCTTTTAAAGACAGAATGGTCCCACACAAGGTAAAGGCAGAATATTCCTAAAATACAAAGAAAAATAATAAATAAATCAGGGATTTTGTATTCTTCTCTCAAACATTTTGTTGCTTCATGTTCAGAGCAACAAACACACACTAACCCACAGCCTGACCTGGCTGAGGGTTCACAGACTTGATGCTTATGACTTCAGATTTAAGCTCACCTCACGTCAAGCAAATTCTGAAGTGTTATCGGAAATATTCCTCATCTTGTTTGTTCTAGCAGGTTGTTGTTGCTTGTTGTTGTTGTTGTCTTTATTGATTTTCTTGTTTTAGAAATCCTGGTATGGTGCTTTGATCCTTACACAGCTGCTTTGCATACTAAGATTAGATCTGAGAGAGGAAGCTGGTTTAATTGCTATTGCTCTCATCTGTGCCAGGCTGTAATTTTCTGAATTGTTCCAAAGCTCCCTTGTCTGAAAGGAAATCACCCATATTATTATCACAGATTGTAGAAAAACATTGTCCTTACCTTCCTTTTTCTGGAGATCTCACCATAACAATTCCAGGCTGATATTAAGAGAGGAACAAACACTACCATTCAGCAAACTAAATGAGCTAAAATATGGGCAAGAGTGCAAACTCAAGTGGATCCTACATATCCACATTTTTACATCAGTTTCTTCTGTGGTCTCAGAGCTAGCTATGAAAACCTATTTCCAAAACCCCTCAGACTGGAAGGTCTATATTACTGAGCCGCTTTTCATTGCTTAATGAGAAGACTGAAGGTGAAGTAAGGAACCAAAGGGCTAGATTTTGGAATTTTCCTCTCTCCGGAAAAATTAGTTAGTTTTGCCAGTTCCCATCATCAAAGGAATTTCATTTCTTCTTAAACTCACACCCACATCTGCCTTTGCTTTCTCAAGCTTCATCTTATGACAACCTTCTCCAGTAACTATTTCATAGTGCCTAACAAGTCATTGCGCTTGAAAGTTGTACTGGTTGTTGTTCAGTCACCACTGAGTGTTCCAGCTCCCAGTGGCACTAAGATGATTTTCTTCTTTCTTTCCTTTTCCACACTTCTCACTTAATGTCCTTTCAGCAAAATTTGTCCTTATCCCAGAGACAGATACATAAAATGGTTCAGGTTGGAAGGGACCTTAAAGATCATCTAGTTCCAGACCCCCTGCCATGACACCCCACTAGACCAGATAGCTCAAGTCCCCTCCAATCTGGCCTTGAACTCCTTCAGGAAGGGGACATCTAAAACCTCCCTGGGCAACCTGTTGCAGTGTCTCACCACCCTCATGTGAAAAACTTCCTCCTGGCTTCTAGGCTAAACCTCCCCTCTTCCAGCTTGAAACCATTCCCCCTGGTCCTATCACTACAAGTTCTTCTAAACAACCCCTTCCCAGCTTTCCTGTAGACCCCTTCAGATACTGGAAGGCTGCTATAAGATCTCCCTAGAGCCTCCTCTTGTCCAGGCTGAACATCCCCAACTGTCTTAGCCTGTCTCTGTAGGAAAGGTGCTCCAGTCCTCCAAAGATCCTTGTGGCCCTCCCTCCTCTGGACACGTTCCAACAGTTCAATATGTTTTTTGTGTGTTTGAGGCTCCAGAATTGGATGCAGTATTCCAGATGGGGTCTCACAAGATCAGAATAGAGAAGGAGGATCATCTCCCTCAACATACTGGTCCTGCTTCTCTTGATGCAGTCCAGGATATGGTTGGCTTTCTGGGCCGCTAGCAAGCATTGCCAGCTCATGTTGAGTTTTTCATTGACTAACACCCGCAAGTCCTTCTCCTCAAGGCTGCTCTCAATCTGTTCCCCACCCAGCCTGTATTTGTGCCTGGAATTGCCTCGACCAGGTGCAGGACCCTACACTTGGCCTTGTTGAATCTCATGAGGTTGGCACTGGCCCACCTATCCAGCCTGTCCAAATCCCTCTGGATGGACTCCCTTCCCTCCAGCATGTCCACCACACCACACAGCTTGGTGTCATTGGCAAACTTGCTGAGGGGGCACTCAGTGCCACTGTCTGTATCACCAAGAAAGATGTTAAACAGCACTGGTCCCAGTACTGACCCTTGAGGGATGCCACTCATCACTGCTCTCCATTTTGACTTTGAGCCATTGACCACAATCCTCTGAGTGCAACCATCCAGCTAATTCATTATCCAGCAAGTGGTCCGTTCATCAAGTCCATGATTTTACAGTTTGGTGACCAAGATGTCATGCAGGACAATGTCAAACACTTTACCTGAGTCCTGGTAGATGATGTCAGTTGTTCTTCCCTTGTACTGTAACACCATCATGAAAGGCCATCAAATTAGTTAGGCATGATTGGCCTCTGATGTGAAGCCATACTGGTTACCAATCACCTCTTCATTTTCCAGATGCCTCAGCAGGGCCTTTAGGAGGATCTGCTCCATGATCTTGCCAGGCACAGAAGTGAGGCTGACTGGCCTATACTTTCCAGGATCCTTTTTTTCCCTTTTTAAAGATGAAGGTGATGTTTCCTCTTTTCCAGAGAGCAGGATTTTCAGCAGACTGCCATGATCTTTCATATATGATGGCTAGTGGCTTGGCAACTTCATTTGCCAGTTCCCTCAAGGTCCATGGACAGATTTCATCAGGCCCCATGGACTTTTGCACATTTAGATTCTTCAGATGGTCTCAAACCTGATTTTCACTGAAAGTGGTTGGATCATCCTTCACCCTGTCTCTGTCCTTGTCTACTGGGACTTTGATGGAGTAGCTACAGCCTTTATTAAGCTTTATTAAGCCAGTCATTAAGCACCTCAGCCCTCTCCATATCACTTGTGACCAGGTCTCCATCTTCCCTCCGGAAAAGTCCTATGTCATCCCTAGCCTTCTTTTTGTTACTGATGGATGCAAAGAAACCTTTATCCTCCTGGCCAGACATAATTCTATCTCTGCTCTTGCTCTTCTAATCTGCATCCTGGCTGCACGGACAAGTCCTCTGTACTCCTCCCAGTCAGCCTGCCCCTGCTTCCACTGCCTATAGACTTTCTTCTTGCATCCAGGTAAGTCCAGGGGCATCTTGTTTATCCATGCTGGCCTCTTGGCATTCTTGCTTGCCTTCTTATTTCTTGGAATACACTGCTCCTGGACTTGGAGGAGTTTGCCCTTGAATAATGACTGCGTCTCTTGGGCACCTCTTCCCTCCAGGGGTATCCTAAGATATCCTGCCAAGTAGATTCCTGAGAAAGGTGAAGTCAGCTCTCTTGAAGTCCAGGGAATTCATCATCAATGATTTCAGTCTACCTGAACACCTGGTCTCACCTGTAACTATTGAATGGCAGAATGAAGCTCTTGTATGAATTCACTCTCTTATGGGTGGCATTGGTTACCTTTTCCAGCTACAGTGCAACAAAAGGTGATGATTAAATCATTATACACACAAACAATTCTGCAGCTGAATTCTTTCCCACCACTAAATGAGATTTGCTTGGAGCTCAGGCATAATTATACTACAATCTTACGGAACATCTTTAATCTTAAAAACAAAACAGAACTAATGCTCTTTAATACACAAGTTCTGCTTTCCTCAATGAAACCTGAGGGTATGGGAAATTGCAGCCCAAGCTGTAGCCACAGCTTACATGCCTAGGTATAATTTAGCTTTGTATAAAAGTTGGCCAACATGCACCTCTCAGGCTGTACACAACATCCCCACTACCTCATGCTTTACAGAGATCACCTTGCTTGACCAGCAATGGGGCTGTAGAACTCTGAGGGCTCCTGGGTCATCTGAAGTCCCCAGGTGTGGGAACAGCTGACAGAGCAGCATTGATAAGGCTATTGGATTGTTCCATAACCCAGTCCAACCCTACCTTACCCTACCCCAAAGACCCAGGTTCCAAGGAGGTGGTGGCACCAGCTCGTACCAACTTCTGTGTCTGAACTGCTGCAAAGAGGTGAAGGACCTCAAAAAAACCCATGATTTGAGGAAGTGAGAAGGACACAACACCACATCCTCATGAGTAGCAGTGGTGTATGCAGCCCAATGCTTTTATCTCACGGAAAAGGGGTGTGGAGTTAGCTGGGCCCTCTTAAAATGCAAATGAAGTACAGATGTGTATAGACCTGTTTCTTAGTAAGGTGGGTAGTCATGAATTGAGGTTTGAGATTGTTGAGAGAGGAGCACCTTGGCAGTTCCACCCTTGCAAATAATCAATTTTTCATACTTTGTTAGCACTCAAGGTATGTGCTGATAACGCCAGAGTGGATTCATACTCCCGTATTGCCTCATGACTCATAGAGGTGTGGTGCTAATATCCAATTTAATACTCTATTAATTTTAAAGCTATTAATTAGATACTCATTTTGTCTCATTATTTCATTAAGCTTGCTAATCTCAGCAAGAAAAACTGGCAGCTGATTTTCAGTTCCTTTAAAGTTTTTAGATAAGTGATCTGATGGCAGAGAACACTGTTCAATGAATTTATAGCTCAAAAATTAGAAGGCTCTTCTCATAGCAAAAGGAGAACTCAGCTACTGAGAGGAAATCACCAAATTATGGTGCCAGGTCCTCTCTGTTGCAAATATCCAGAATGACTGAGATTGGAAAAGCCCTCTGTGCTCTTCCAGTCCAGCCCAGGGCATAACGTCATGCCAGTAACCACACCAGGGCACTCAGGGCCACAGCCAGGCTGTCCTTCAACACCTCCAGGGATGGAGACTCCTCCACTGCCCTGGGCAGTCCAGTCTGGGCTCTGATCCCCCTTTCCAGGAGGAAGGGCTTCCTAACATCCAACTGAACCCTCCCCTGGCATCCTCAGGCCTTGCCCTCTTGTCCTGGCTCTGGGTGCCTGCGAGAAGAGCCCAACACCCCCCTGCCTGCACCCTCCCTTCAGGTAATTATAGAGAGCAATAAGGTCCCCTCTGAGTCTCCTCTTCTCTAGGCTCTTCCCTTCATCTCTCTCAGCCCTCCCCAGAAGCCTTTCCCTCAGCCTTGTTGCTCCCCTGGCCTTGCTCCAACTCCTCCACCTCTTTCTTGAAGGGAGAAGCCCAGCACTGCCTCCAGGACTAAAGTCCTGGCCCCCTCACAGCCTCCCCAGTGCCCAGTACAGGGGCACAATCCCATCCATAGTTCTGCTGGCAACACCAGTGCTGATCCAAGCCAGGATGCTACTGGCCTTGTGGGCCACCTGAGCACCCTGCTGCCTGTTCAACCACTTGTCACCCAGTGCTCCCAGTTCTCTCTCTGCCAGGCTGCTCTCCAGCCACTCATCCCCCCATCTGTAGCACTACATGGGAAACTTGCTTGCTGCCACAGAGGCCAATGCACTCCTGTGTTGTTCCCAGCAACTCAAGTCACAACTTGAAAATTTATTTAAACAGCAAAAGCAACCCTGTAACAGCACCTTTTCTGGGCATCCCATGTAGGATTCGTTCTGCCCCTTTTCCTGTGCCGGTCTCATCCTTTGGTGTCCCTGGTCCCATCGTAAGTTTGCTAATGTGCAATATTGGAATTATAATGACAGCTTATAGGTAATAAGAGCAATAATAATTAGGTGTGTGTCAGCCTTAGATCTACCCTTTTGCATAGAGTGTCCTTAGACAGGTTAGGTGGCTTTTGGGCATCAGTTATCCCATAATGAGATGATAATTACCTGTGCCATGCGAGTGTAAAGAGACAGAAGGTTTGCAAGAAGGAGTGAGAAGATGTGGGATGTTATAATGACAATGAAATGTGTCAGCTTTTATGTCAGAAGCAGCAGGGGAAGGAGAGGAGCAGCTGGGCTCCTACATGCAAGGCAATATGGGGGGGAAAATGCTGAAGAAAGGGACATAAAAGAAAGGCGAGATGTGTTTATGGGAGATTATGTAGCAGGTAAAGGAGGCAGAAACCACTGCTGGTAGAAAGATGCAGAAATATTGGGGTGGGGTTTTGTAGGTTCTTAATTGAAATATCTCAAGACATGGCTTAGGTAAGAGAGAATATTGAGGGCCCTATGTGAATGGACCCAACTGATGGACAGCAGAGTGCTATGGTGCCAAATCTGGATCTCACACACAAATTTATCTGAAAGGGATAAAGTTCATAGGCTGAAAGATTAGGGGCTTTTCTCTAAAAAGCTTTAGTAAGGATCTGGAATGCCGGACTATCTCATTAATCATTCAGGTTGGAAAAGACCCTTGGGATTAGTGAGTCCAACCATTAACCATACTCTACAATGTTCACCCCTAAACCATTTTCCCCAACACCATATCTAAACGACTTTTAAACACATCCGGGGGTGATCTCATGCAAGCTGCTTCATTCTCAAGAAAAAAGTGTTAGTGGTTTTCATACTTGTAGTTTTATTTTCACATTTGTTTATTTTTTTAACTTTCTCTGAAATCACTTCCCCTTGAGCAACTAGAGTGTTGTTAAACTCCTGGAACTGCTGGACTGGATGGGGTACAGATAATGAACCAAGACTGGTCTTTTGGAGTGGAGGTTCCTATGAGAGCTCCACCCAGCTCATCACCTCCTTACCAAATTTTTCACAACACTTTTTTTTGTCATACAGGCAATCAATAGATCTCCTATCTCAGACCTGCCTCCCAGCTTATCTAGGGTGTGACACTACGACACAGTTCACGAGCTTCCAAGATACAGTAATTACATCTTCATCTTGGATCAATAAAGTAGGGCACATGCTAATGTCTGCAAGATAAACAAGTAGATTTATAGGAGTTACACCCTGTTAAAGGAAAAATTTAAATACATGTACACTAAATATTTGAGGGGCTCATTTTAGGAAGGTATTTCTGTGGGGCAGGGAGTAGGGACAGGCTGCTTATCTCACAGGCAGATGTCCAGGTGAGCTGGCTGCGCAGATCACCGTGAAGGTGAAAGCCCAAGGGTTGCAGCAGGTGGATGAACAAACTTTCTCAGAGGCTGGCAGCTTCCCAGGGAGACTGGATAGAGTAAATGGGGAGACTGGCAGGAACCCAGGCTGTTTAACATGTTTTCTTGTGATGTTCTAACACTGCCATAAAAGTTTTCTGAAAACCCTTTCTCTTTGAAGGCTCCTCTGGGAAAACAACTGTATCTGGATGTGGCTGCATGGGCTGTTTGCAGAGTAAGGTGCACATCCCCATGTTCCTGGGCTTCCAGAGGTGACAGGAAATTATTAAACACTAACTCAGCAAAGGAGAGGTAGAGTTAATCCATCTTTAGTTTTAGGAACAAGTTTACCTACATTTCTCTTCTGTTAAACTGGGCTTTTAGCTCATGAAGACTGACAGAGGTGCCAGATTATCAAAGTTCATTTAGATACAGTGTTGACGGATATGGCTTAGGGGTGAACTTTGTAGTTCAGGAGTTTAGGGTTAATGTAGCTAGGGTTCACAGAATTATTCAGGTTGGAAAAGACCCTGTGGATCATCAAGTCCAAGCATTAACCTTACTCTGCAAATTCACCCTTAAACTCTATCCCCTAACACCACATCTAAGTGACTCTTCAACAAATCCAGGGATGGTGACTCAACCACATCCCTGGGCAGCCTATTGCACTGTTTGACCATTCTTTCCATGAGGAACTTTTTCCTGATGTCCAGTCTAAACCTTCCCTGTTGCAGCTGGAAGCCATTCCCTCTGGCTCTGTTGCTAATTACCTGTGAGAAGAGACCAGCACCCACCTCTCTGCAATGTCCTTTCAGGTAGTTGTAGAGAGTGATGAGGTCTCCCCTTGGCCTCCTCTTCCCCAAACTAAACAGTCCCAGCTTCTTCCATCACTCCTCATAAGATCTATTCTCCAGACCCTTTACCAGCTTCGTTGCCCTCCTCTGCGCTCACTCCAGCATGATCAATGTAATTTAGGGGTTTAGGTTTAATGGTTGGACTCAATAAACCTAAGAGTCTTTTCCAGCCTGAATTATTCTATGATTCTAACTGTAGCTACATGGTTCTTGGGACCCAAAAAGACAATGAGTACTTAAAATATGTAGAAACCCTCAGAGGGAACCTAGAAGCTTAGAATTTATGGGTAGAGAGGATAAGGAGAGCAGGGAGTAGCTGGTGAGTTTTTCTGACCAAAACTAAATTAAAAGGAATATTTCTCAGGTTTCCTTTTCAGCTATTTATTGCTTTTCAGCTGGTGTTTCAAGCCATGAGCTCTCAAAACCACAAGCTGTTCTTGACAGGATGAGGAACAAGCTCAAGCTGTGAGATGAAAATGAAAATGCACTAGTCCTGTTCAAAAACAGAGCTGAGGAGCATTACAGGGAGTCGATTATTTTCTCACTTCATGGCTGAGCAGGACTGATGGATTTGGTTTTGATGTCTGATGTGTAAATCTCCCCAGTAGGTACCTGAAAATCAAAAGTAGAAGAGAAAGGTACAAGAAAACCACCATGATGATGCAGAATGGGAAGGGAAAGGGGAGAACAAGGCTGCCAGAATAAACAGGGCACAGTTCCAGATGCAGATTCTGACACTCATTTACTGCATTAACATCCTTATACATTTCAAATATCTTTGTTTCTTAAATAAAATTAAGTATAATGTGACGATCTGTTTATCTACCTCCACTTTTCTCTCCTGCAGTGCAACTTAAAACCAGAAACATGACACGTGTGTGCAAATACATATTTATTAAAAAGAAAAGTGGTTTTCCTGGTGACTAATTTTCTTAAACACTAAGACCAGTCTCATTAGGTCCAGCAGGGAAAGGATTGCTCATGTCCCAGTTGACCACATTTGTGGTGTCCTTGAAACAGCTGCTGCCTTTGTTTTTCTGGAAAGCAGTGGAAAAGGAACAGCTCATTCCCAAGAATCAGGTGTTTGAATCATGTTTTGAAGGTAAGGTTAACACAAATGAGGGCATTTGATTACCCCAACCACCTGCCTGACAAGGTACCTGAGGAAAAAAAGCATAGCACAATTTAATCCAGACACGTCTGCTTTAGAGAGGCTACAAGGCTTCAGGACCTTGTCATTGGGGTTGGTATTACTGTGTTATGCTTCAGAGATCTCTTTGTCCTCATTTGCGGTATCTATGTTTTCAGTTTCTGTCTTCTCCTCCTCTGGAACATATTCATATTCTTTCTCATTCTCAGATGGTTTGTAGTGTCTGTAGCTGGGTCTTGTGCAGGGATGCATCCAGTGGGAAGAAAACACGTAGGAGCACCGTGGTGCACACCAGGGAACATGTTTGGGGATTACTCTCTCTGCCGGTGGCTCTGAATAGAGGTCTCCTGCTCTGAAAGATGTCAGTGTGGTTGATGCACCTTCCTCCTGAACTGAGGAGCTTCCCACTACTGTCTCCTGTGGGCATGTGTGGAGGATTGGCCCTGGGAATGTCACAACAACAGGAGGAGGATATATAATGACTCTGGAGGTGCCACAGGATAAAACACACGGCTCATTGCAGCTGGTAGCATGAGGCTGCAGGCACTGCACATCACAGGAGTAGAAACACCGTCCCACATCCCACTCCACACCAACAGACATCTGGGAGAAATGGTGGTGAACCTGCAAGCACATAACAGAGACTACAGGTGTGTTCTGCACTGGTGAATGTTCACACCTGGGATGATTTGTTTATCTCAGTGACAGAACATGCCCAGCCCTCATTAGGTTAATTATCTCTATCCTGTTCCTCTACAGAGATTCCACTGAGCAATCCATGTCCTGAGAGGTTTGTGCAGATTAATGAATCCATGTCAGGCCAGACTGGGAGGAAACAACATCATTCCATCTCCTGATATGCAGGAGGTGGAAGGACCCAATTTCAGTTCAATTGTGCATGTTAAACCCTGAACTCCTAGGAAAACTTACCCTCCAGGTACCTCCAAATCCTTTGTGGAGGCAATTTGCAGCAGAGCCAAGAACTCCATAGAGATTATTGGTCCCTACCTTTTTGCTTCAACCCTGAATCCATCTTTCAGGTAATTCAATTGCTATTACAGATCTATATTGTGGGATATTTCTGTCACTGTTAAATGCAGTGTGATAGAAGCTATTGCCTATGAGTTAGCCATTTTATTTTCATCCCTGTAGAAAAACAAGGGCTTTCACTGCACAGACAAGCTTATTCTGAGGCAGGTGTTTAAATAAGTCATGTGAAATGCCTGTTTCTGACCACCAATTGTAAGGGAAAGCACACAAGGAATCCCAGTAGTTCCCTTGGATAGTTTTTCATGTCTGTCAAAACTCAGCATCAGTTTCTCTTGTCAAAAAACCCCTGAATTCATTTAGCATCAAAACAATTCTCCTTGTAGAGTTTCTCCTTCCTATTAGTGCTACAATAAAGGTGTCTTAACCCAAAAAGGCAGGCTTCAGCTGTGAACAGACCTACATGAATGACCCGTTTAAAATTGAGGAGACATTACTTCTTAGTGAAATGGACTCTGTTCTAGTTAAGTTTTTGTATACAAACATGATCATTCCAGCAGGAAAGGAAGAAGGCAAGAAGATTTTAGTCCCTTTTTATCTCTTAAAAACTTAAATCTTGCTGATTAATGAATGAATGAAAAACTGTTGGAAAACCAATTTAAGCATCTTAGATCTTCATTTATAAATGAAAAAAATATCAATACTGAAGTTACTAAGCAATCTGAGCTGTGATGGAATATGTTCCTACTCACTGCAGGATTGCTGGACTGGATGAGTTTTAAAGGTTCCTTCCAACCCTAGCTGTTCTATGATAATATTATCAAAACACTATCTGAACAGAGTTTAAAGTTGTTTTTATGTCAGAAATATGTAGCTATAGATGATTAATCAATAATAACAAAAGAGCACTACTGTTTTGCATAAGACTGCCAGGCATCATAGATGTATTTCCAAAGCTGCACATGGTTCAAGTAAGTAATTTCTAGCAGAATTTCAAGAAAAAAAACACTCTTTAATTTAGAAACCACAGAGTGGCTTTGCTGCTGAACTCTGGCATTAAAGCAGCAATTTACTCAATGATAATTAGATTGAGGTGAATGGGACTTACCAGCTGTCCAAGAAGAAGTCAAGAGAAATGGCCAGATGAACCCTGAATCCTTTGAGTTTTATAGCCTTTCTTGAACTTCCAGGAAGATGAGACAGCCTTTTTGCATTAGGTTTTAATTACTTTCCAAACAATTTTTCCCGCATGTGTAATACCTATAATTACTATAATTATTCTAACATTGTTTACCTGCATTATTCAATTTTCTATGGTACATACTGTTACATGCTGTGGGGTTCCCTTTGTATTATCTTTTTATCATCTAAATTAATTGCTGATATGATTCTACCGCTTCAGTCTGTATTAAGCAGGGGGATGCAATTCACTCCATTTAGTTCATCTTTGGCTGAAACATCAACCACAAGTGGTTTGCAGACAGCAGCTGAGGAACTACAGACATTGGCTGCATCTGCTGTAAAGTGTGGGATTTTAATTTATTCCCCTAAATCTACCTCAGCTAGAGACACCATAGGGTTCATCCTGGTTTGAAGTAGTGAAGAGCAGAATCTTGCAAACTGTTTTTGTTCACAATGAAATTCATTTGGTTCTTTGTTTCTTATCCTTTGGGTTTTTTTGTTGTTGGCACATCCAGCTGAAGGATGTCATTCTGCTTCAAGCCCCTGTTGCTACTCATAACATCTGATGGAATTCTACACTTAAATTTTTACACTTAAATTTCTACACATAAAAGGCAGATGCTGAGGTGGAGGGATGTAGCTGACATTTCCAGCTGGTGAGAAACAGTGAAGACATCACAGGCTAAAGATGCAGCAAGTTAAAAAGTGCTAAAAGTGCATATGGGGGGAAATCTCACAAACAAATGGCTACAGCTGCACAGGAATTGCAAATTTTTTTATATGTAAACAGAAAAGCGTTGTTTAATGAAACTGCAAAACACTTTCAGTTGCCATGGCTCAAAAACATCCTGTTGATGAGGACTACTGAGGCAATTCCGTAAAACAATGCATACTCTAAAGCTGGTATTACCCCTGAGCTGTTTGTCTGCGATAACATACTATTACTATTATAACGATAAAGCACTTTGCCTGCATAAAACAGTAATGAATATTTGTAAAACATTTTGACATTCCCTGTTGTGTGGAAATCTCACCTCACCAGTCTCTAATCGTTTGGATTATTTTCCTTATCCTCTCATAACAGGCAATGCTGTCAAATAAGTCAGCCCCAAATTTATAGATCACAAAAGAGGCTAAACCCATGGAGATCTGTTCACAGAATCCCAGAATGATTGAGGCTGGAAAAGCCCTCTGAGCTCCTCCAGTCCAGCCCAGGGCCTAACATCACCCCAGTGGCCACCCCAGGGGACTCAGGGCTACAGCCAGTCTGTCCTTCAGCACCTCCAGGGATGAGGACTCCCCCACTGCCCTGAGCAGTCCAGTCCAAGCTCTGCTCCCCCTTTCCTGGAGGAAGGGCTTCCTAGCATCCAAACTAACCACTAACCCTCTCCATGCAGCCTGAGACCCTGCCCTCTCGTCCTGGCACTGGGTGCTTGGGAGAAGAGCTTGACACCCTCCTTGCCTGCACCCTCCCTTCGGGGAGTTGGAGAGAGGGAGAAGGTCCCCCTGAGTCTCTTCTCCAGGCTGAACCCCCCCAGCTCCCTCAGCCTCTCCCCATCAGNTCCAGCCTGAAACCTCCTCCCCCCTCCCCCCCGCCACAGCTTTCTCAGCCTCTCTCCAGCAGCCTTTCCCTCCAGTACCTTTCCCAGCCCATTTGTTCCTCTGCCCCTGTCTAGCTTCGCCATTTCTTTCTTGCAGGGAGGGGCCCAGCACTACCCCCAGAACTCAAGGGAAGGCCTCTCCACTGCCCAGTACAGGGGGACAATCTCTAGTACTGTTACTAGAGATTGCTGGCAATTCATGTTAAAAATACTATTTCAGATTATTTGACAACTTTAGGTAACTTACGGATCTCTTGGTTACTTCAACAATTTCAGATCATACCCTTCTTTCTTAAAAATGGGGAAAAATGGAAATTTCTGGTTTTAAGCAGTTTTACCTGTACAGCATCCGGATGCATAAACTGAAAATTCATTTACAGCTCCTGTCCTTCCCTGTAGCAAGACAATACAATGAGGTTGCCACTGCATTTCTGGAAGTTTTGATGCCTTTGGCACTAAAAACCTCTTTGGAATTGTGAGTAGAAATATGATCCTAATTTTTTTATTAGAATTGTTAAGGTTGGAAGAGACCACCAAGGTCATCCAGTCCTACCATGGAGCCTGGAGAAGAGGAGGCTCTGAGATGACCTTAGAGCAGCTTTCCAATGTCTGAAGGGGGCTACAAGAAAGCTGGGGTAGGGCTTTTCACACAGGTGGTAGCAAGAAGACAATGGGAAAGCATTCCAACCTTGAAGAGGGGAGATTGAGGTTGACCATGAGGAACCAATTCTTTGCTGGGAGGGTGCTGAGGTGCTGGAACAAGGTGCCCAAGGAAGCTGTGGCTGCCCCATCCCTGGCAGTGTTCAAGGCCAAGCTGGATGGGACCCTAAGTAACCTGATCTAGTGAAGGTTTCGCTGACTCTGCAGGGATGTTGGAACTAGATGATCTTTAAGTTCCTTTCCAACCCAAACCATTCTATGATTCTATAAACACAACCCCACCATGGACACTAAATCCTGTCCCCCAGAGCCACATTGACTCGCTAGAACCCCTCCAGGGACAGCGACTCTCCCACTCCCTGGGCAGATCTTTCCAACCCCTGAGCACTCTGTCAGAGAAGAAATTTCTCTTGATGGCCAACCTAACCCTTCCCTGGCACAACTTGGGGCTGTGTCCTGTCACTGGTGAATTGGGAGAACAACCTCCACCTCTCTGAACCCTCCTCTCAGGTAGCTGTAAAGAGCGATAAGGTCTCCCTTCAGCCTCCCTTTCTACAAACTAATCAATGCCAGTTCTCCCAGCCTTTGCTCTCACTACGCCTCTTCAGAACTAGCAATATGGAGTTTGTCTGGATAGGGGGATCCTGCGCCAGAAACCCCAAAATAGTAAAAATATATAAACCCTAAAAAATAGACAAAAGAGCCCATCTCTGCTCATCTGGTGGGTGAAGGCAATAAGAAACCATTCTTTAGTATTTTTTTCACCAAGGGAAATATCTCCAGCTCTCCCAGACTCCCTTCTTACACCCATTTCCCTGACCACCCTGCAGCCTCCGCCTGACTTGCCCCTAGTTGTCCATGACTTATGCAGAGCACCCAAAACCAGACATGGATGTTTGGAGTTAGCCTCCTGAATGGCAGCTGGAGTGGATGCTTTCCTCCTGCCCCTGGCTATTGCTCTGCTTCAGGCCACCCAACCTGTGGTTGGCTTTCACTGCTACTAGGATGAAGCACTCACCCATGTCAGCTTTCAGTCTACTGGGTGCTTTGTTTGCTGTGCTCATTACTTCTCCAGGAGTGGATCCCAGCTACTAACCCATCTGATGAGGAAGAACAGTTGGGTCTGCTGACAGAGGAGGTATTGGGAGGACAGAGGGAATAAGAGAGCATTAAAACCATCCTCATGCAGAGAGCCAGTAGAAGTCGAGTTACCATTTAGCAGTTGCTTTGAGATCAGGTATTTATTATCAGGAGAAAAAACACAGAGACAAGCTCGGATTTTAGAAAGGGGTATTGCATACTGATCGGGGCTCCCCAGTTCAAGAGGGACAGAGATCTACTTGAGAGAGTCCAACAGAGGGCTATGAGGATCATGAAGGTCCTAGAAGAGCTGTCATACAGGGAAAGGCTGGGATGCCTGGGAATTTTTAGTCTGAAGAGAAGATTGAGAGGTGATCTTAATGTCTATAAACACAGGATGGCTGGACATCAAGAAGGCAGTGACAACCTCTTTTCACTGGTGCTCTGGGATAGGATGAGGGGCAGTGGATTCCAGCTTGAGCACAGGACATTTCACTTTAATAGGGGAGGAAGGAGTTGTTTACTGTCAGAATAACAGAGCCTTGGAACAGGGGAAGGAGATTGTGGAGTCTCCTTCTCTGGAGCCTTTACAGCCCTGTCTGGATGCCTTTCTCAGTGATCTGCCTTGGTTTGAGTCCTGCTCTGGCAGGGGGGGTTGGACTCAGTGATCTTCAGGCATCTCTTCCAACCCCTGACATTCTGTGGTTTTGTGATTTTCTGCTCATCAGTGCCACCTTCCCCATGTTTTCCAAAGAAGAACCTGGATCCTTTAGGGAGCTTTTTACACCATGCAAACCAGGTAAATGCCGATGGGAGACCTTCCCTGGGCTGTGAAGCCCTCATGCCTTACTTGTGAACCTCCATCTCCCTCTAATGGCTGCAGAGTTCTGCGTCTCTCCACTCATCCTGAGCATGCTGGTACCTGGGGTGACAGATGGTAGAGAGCAGCCAAGTGTTTAATAGACTTGGTATAAGAAAGGGAACAATACCACTTGATGTTTTCAGGATGGAGCTGCCTGCTCAGGTCTTCTCTCTCTTTTTCATTCCACTCCTCAAGGTTACTGATCTACCAGAAGTTAAAATTAATTTTCTCTCCCCATGGGGAACAAGACTTCTAATCCTGGAGGGCTGCTGGTAGCATCAGTCTCTGCTTTTACAGGAAAATCTATTGCTTTATTAGAAAAATTGATCTGTCTGGGGCAGTGCAGAGGAAGCTGAGAAGACAGAAGTGTTTTTCCTACTGGAATTTGCCCGAGGAGCTGGTTGAGCAGAGCAAGATAGCAGAGCTGTAATGGAAGGAGCTGTCTATCCTCCCAATGCACCTTTAGATGGTGGCAGAGAGCTTCTACTTCTCCCGGGAGAGGCTGTGATGTAGGGCAGGTGTGCCTTAGGGCTTTACCCCTTCCTGTATGATATTAACCAATATCATTATTTTCCCTCTGGCTACAGTTTCATTGCTGCAGACTATCAAAGTTGATTACTCATTTCATAAAATCATAGAGTCATTCAGGTTGGAAAATTTCTTCAAAACCAATGTTCAGCCCTACAGCCCCATAAACACTAAAGCATCTCCTGAAGAGCCACATCCAGCTGTTTTTAAACAGCTCCAGGGACTGTGCTGCCCCCACTCCCTGAACAAACTATTCTGAAGCCCTCCCACTCTTTCTGGAAATAACTTTTTCCTCAGATCCAACCTGACCCTTCCTTGATGCAGAAAGGGACAACTAAGGGTCATGGCATCAGGTAAGACCTACTGTAGTGTCTTCTCTGCCTCCTGCCATGCCAGGAACAAAACCCATTCCATAATCTGCTCAACAGTGCTTTGTCCAGGGACAAAACTGCAGAGCAGAGGAGACCAGGTAGTTGGGGGGACACAACTTGTCCTGCTTCCAGGCTGCAGGACAGTACATGACGAAATGGTGCAACTGAGCTAAGCCTGAGTAGACAGTAAATTCCTGTCTGAGGGCTGCTAGTGAGTCTCATTTACTTAGTCAAACCTGCTTCTAGATACCACCCTGTGCTGCTACTTTTAAAACTGAATCTCTGGGTAACTTTTGAACACCAGGGTCTATTCCTGTAATTGGTAAATCTAGTCCTAAAAATGTGATCACTGTCATTATTTTGAACAGAGTGGTGTAACAATAGGGAATCTTTTTTTTCCAGTAGAAGATATTAGAAATGGCTTTATAAAACAGAAAATTAATCAGACAGCAGGAATCCAGCTGCAACCCGAGTTTAATATGACTGGTAAAACCAGTGGACATAATTGATCCACGAATGATAAAAACCTCTTGGGGTGCGTTACAAAGTCGTGTTGGTTTGAAGTTCAAAGACTGAGCACTTGGTCAGAGCTATTTAACTTCTCATTAACATCTCTTCTGTTGTAGGAATGACTTGAAGTGTCATCAGGAAAAGAAAGGCAGTACAGTCTAGGGGTTTAGCACAGATATAATAAGGGGTAAAATAAGGGCAAAGCTTCTCCAGGGACAGTTAGGAATTGGAATAGGAGAAGAAAAATAACCTCAGACTTCAGCTACAAATCTTGTGTTTGCAGCAATTCATCTCCCTTCAGCACAGCCACTTCGAAGCACAGCGACTCTTCTTGGAGTGGCTCGAGCGTTTCACTCCTGATGAGTGATGGTGTGTCGAGTGATGGGTGGTCTGTGGGTAGAGGCACTTAGACTTGCTTAGGTGTTGTGTCGATGAGTTCTTGTACTTAGCTCCCTCCCGTGGCACCGGGCACTTGGTTGCTTGTTGCTGTGAGAAGCGTTCCTTGATCCCCTGCCCGGGGTTGCATTTGGGCACCTGTGGCTGTGGCGGACTCTTGGACACACACTGCTGTGAGGAGTAGGTAGTAGTGATGCACTCCTGTGTTGGGTAGCCCTTCATGCACTTCTGTTGGGGGAACCCATTAGCATACTCCCCCAGGTAGGACTGCATTGTGCACTGCTGTGGGGGACACTCAGTGACACCCTGCAGTGGCTGCGAATAGCCGCTGGTTAACCCTTGCAGGGAGCAGAGCCCCATGCCACAGTGCTGCGATGAACACTTTGAGATCTTCTGCGTCCTGCATTCATCCTTGCAGGAGGATGAGTATCTGATGCCACAGGGAGGAAACCTGAGCTTGCTCGGCTCTGGGCACCGGGGTGCACATGGAGGGAGGCTCTTGGCCATGCGTTTCTTCTCAGGGCAGATGGTCTCACAGGGCTGGTAACTCTGTGCTGTGCTCAGCTTCATGCTGGGCTTCCTGCAGGGCAGAAGGCGGGTGGTCTCACAGGGCTCAGAGTAGAGCAGAACACACCGCTGCACATAGGGCTGGCATGACAGCAGGGATGTCTGGCTCACACTTGGCTGTGGGCACATGTAAGTGAAAGGCTGGGTGTAGTTTTGCCATCTGGGCATTGGGCTCTTGATGATGCTCAAGGGGTGGCACGTGGTACTGCATGCATCAGTCTGGGGCATGCACTGTTGGGTGCTCTCAGTGATGTAGCCCGACCCTGGCAGGTAGAGCTGTTTATATCGCTCTCCATAATAGTGCATGGTCACACGAGGTTCTTAAGCCTGAAAGAAGCAGGAAAAAGAAGACAGATCACATTGACATAGGCTACTGTGTGTGATGCAGGATTCAAAGTTTCACTGCAGGCAACTCAAAATGGCAAACCCATGCTCTAGCTCTCCTGAGGGTCAAGACCAGGATGTGATTATCTGGGTGAGGAGCAGTCTGTTCTCAGCTCATGTCCCAACACACTTCTCTTTAGAGCTCAGAAACAAGCAAGGATTAGAGCCATGCAGACTGGAGTTTTCATGCCACCCTTCAAAGACCACCTACATGGCCATCAATCTCCACCAAGGAGAAGTGACCCTCTGCCTTTCTTCCTGGAAGCCAACCATGTCCCCATTGGAACCTCCTTTCAAGCTGGTGCCCTGCAACTCCCAAGCACCAGAGATGAAAGGTAAGGCAAAATTAAAGGTGAGTCCATGCTGTAATACTCAGGTGTGGCTGCAGTTCACATGGGCAAGCCCAAGATGAGGTTAAATTAACTAGCTGAGGGTAAGGAGAGGCTTGTGGCAGCACAGAGCTCAGCACGTACAACCTGCCCACCTGCCAATTCATGATCCCACAAGATTCTGCTGAACTGGCAGCCTGCAATTATGGGCTCCAAGCTTGCTACCAAAGCATCAGTTCTGCTGCCTCTGCAATCCCAGCTTCATGTTGTTGTGTAGGCATCATAAAGTAAAAAGGAAGCACAGTAATATTGTTACTAAGAATTTCATTAAGCCATAGTAGTAAAGGAGGAGGCATCAAGGGGGTTAACTGGTTAAGACACATCAAATTGAAAAAATTATACCCATGTAAAGCAGCCTCCTGTTTCTCACTACAGTCACTCCAAGCCACAGTGCCCTGGTTTTGTTATGGCAACCACTGTCAAAATGTCTGGCATACCAGCTCTGATAGTGAAACCCCATCCTGAGGGCCCCCAACTCCTGAGTGAGCAGTACAATGAGCTTTGCCTTTGTGTCACTTTATTCCCCACTCCAGCAAACACCAGTTTCAGGATGTTTTCTGAGGTTTTGACAGGATTACAAGTACCAGAACCACTGAAGGTAACCTGACCTAGTGATAGGTGCCCATGCCCAGGGGGTTTGGAACTAGATGGTCTTAGATGGTCTTTGAATCATAGAATCGTAGGATCATTAGGGATCAGAAGAGACCTTGAAAGATCATCTAATCCAATCCTCCTGCCACAGCAGGATCGCCTAAACCAAGTTGCACAGAATCACATCCAGGCAAGTCTTGAACATCTCCAGAGTTTAAGATCCCTTACAACCTGAGACAATTCTACCCTAAACAGAAATACTTTTTAAATTTCAATGGTGCTTTAAGGCAGCTAATCAGACAACTGCAAAGAAACTGCATTTTTTGAATGCCCCTAGTTCTGTCTGTAACTACAGCAAGAAGTTGTATCTTTCAAAAGCCTTCTGCTGGGTGACCATCAGCAATAACAATGCTGTGGTTATTATCATTAGGAAAACATTATCACTCCAATTAAATAATCAACTAATAGACACAACCCATTGAAAAACAATGACAGCAATTGCTTCTACTACATGCACAATGTTAAAGTATCTGATGATGCTCATCAAGATGAGCTTCTCACACTAGCTCATCTAAACCTCTAAGGTCAGGGGGGTTATTTGCTTCCAGGGGTGTTGTTTTCATCCCAGACTTAATTTTATCTTTGTGAGCCTAGATAGATGGTTGACCATAGTCAGACTCAGCTAGAAAGTCTCTCCACTGGCTTTCACACTGGCCTTGAGGTTACTCAGCTTCTCACTGTTATCTTCAATGTCACTTCGTTTAAATTCCACAAAATGGCAGCAAATTTCTCCATGCCACTTCCTTTAGAGGAGTTGCCTTCTGCATGGAAGCTCATCAATGACTCTTGCCAGCATCATCCTTTGTGCTAAACTAACACAAAGAGTGTTAAAAACCCCACAAATCCCACTCCTGACTTCACAGTCCATCTGGAAGTGCTTTCCCAATATTCTTCAGTTTAGCATGAAGGAGATGTTCCAGCTGTTAGAGCCATGCGTGTTGGAGCTGAAGGCAGCATCCCCCAGATGCTTCTCTGCTGCGTTGCAGGTAGAATCTCTGCCTGTTCTGGTCACCCAGGAATAAAACAGCATTTCAGGAGCTCCATTAAAAGCCAGACTTACCCACTTCATCAGTGAGAACAACCGGAGAGAAGTGCCTAGGAAAGCCCCACAATGGCAGAGCTTTTATACAGTGAATAAGTGCCCTAGGGGAGCAAGGAGGTGGTTTGGCTGAGTGATGCTCTAATTGCCTGACAGCCCTGACTGAGCCACGTGCTGCGTTGTGCCGGCGGGACTGACTCCCCACGCTGGCAGCGCTGCCCTGTGAGAGGGAATATCCTGATCCCATGCACTGAACCAGCAAAATCCCTGGCAAGCCAAGGGCATCCCACATAGGGGCTGCTAATGGCCACCATGCTACCAATCCCCTTGTGAGGTAAAAAAACATCTGTGCTTGTCCATTACAAATCTAGGGCAGCTAAGCGCAAAAGATCACAGTTGAGACCACCAAAGGGGCTGCTCAAAGGGCTCCTCATTTCCATGGTTACTGCATGCATAAGTCCCTTTGGTGACTTTGAAAACACCATCCAGGAAGGACTCTGGGTGACTTTTTGCAGACCATAATTACCGTGGCACACAGACTTCCTTTACTTACCAGTGAACCCAGGGAAGGAGACAGCTGATTTGGACTGAGAAAACATTGGGCTAAGGGCAAGACAGCTACTCATAAGCACTTGCCGTGAAGTGAATAACCTGCTGAAAGAGATGACGCTTTTCCGACACAACAAAGGGGTGAGGGGACCAGCAGGAGCTCTGGGGCAGCCCGAGGAAAAGCAGCTGAATCAAACCAGGCTCATGTCCTCAAAACACAAATGATATCTCCCGCTTTGCTGCACAGTCTTGACACCAGTCATCCCTGCCTTTGTTCCCTGTTTATGCCACAGACAAAATCGAGGGAAAATTAACAGTGGCAGGAGCCTAAGGAACTGGCAGGAAATGCACTTTTACAGAGTCATATCTGCGCAAGCTGAGGACCTGTTATTTATTTATAATTTTTTTACCCTTTAATACAAATCAGATACCTGTGATTTGGGTTCCAGCATGTTGGGAATTCAGGTGAGGTCACAATAAAAAGAAGTGAGTAGCTTAATTTAGAATGCAAAAGGTGAAAAATAGGGACATAAGTATTGAAGAGAAAGATTTTGGAGTCCTGGTGGACAATCAGTTCACTTTGAGCCCACAGTGTGCCTTCAATGCCAATGGAAGGCCAATGGGGTTCAAGGGTGCATTGAGAAGTGTGTGGCCAGTAGGAATGAAGATATCATTCTCCCTCTCCATTCTGCCCTAGTGAGGCCACATCTGGAGTCCTGGGTCTAATTCTGGCTCCTCCATTCAAAAGAGACAGGGAACAACTGAAAAGGCTCAATGGAATTATTTGGGGCCTGGAGCATCTCTCTTACAATGAAAGGCTGAAAAAGCTGTGATTGTTTAGCTTTGAGAGGAGCACAGGCTGGGACACAAGAAGTTTCATTGAGAAATGAGGAAAATCTTTTTTCTAGTGCAAGTCGCAAAGCCCAGGAACAGGCTGCCCATAGAGGTCATAGAGTCTCCAGCTCTGGAGATGTTCATATCCAACCTGGATGCAGCTCTGTGCACTGTGCTCACGTGGGGGGGTTGGACTGGATGATATCTTGATGTCCCTTCCAATGCTAACAATTCTGTGATTATGATAACCACCAAAGATGCTGCTGGGTTATCATTCTTGGAGGTATTGAAAAGACACGTGGATGTGGTACTGAGGAACATGGTTTATTGGTGGATATAGCTGCATTGCAGTAGGTCTGAAGAGTCTTTTCTAACTCAAAAGATTCTGTGATTGATTTACTGGCTTATGAGCTACCAAGTAAATTTTCTCTTTGATTCTAAATATTTCTATTTTCACCAGAAAATCCAGTATCCTGAAGGGAGGCTTGCTATTTATGTTTCTGATTTTCCAAACCAAAAAAAAAAGGGTCTCTTTCAGTACCACGGGGTGGGGGGGGAAGCCCAGGTGCACATTTCTCCCAGTTGATGCCAGTGTTTTGAGAATCACAGAAGCCAAGGGGAGGAATAAACTGAAGACAAAAGCTTCAAATCCATATTGGATTTCTCTAATTGCATTTTACTCCCCTGAACTACAATGCCCTTTTTAGTATGAAATGGATCTGACCTAAGGTTTTAGGAAACGAGCCAGCATCATAGGGACATCTTCACAAAATTTTTATAAGCTACATAAATCCAGCTACTGGGCCAACTCTGGATCAAGTCGCTTTCAAGTAATGCTAATATTCACCTTAGCCTATCCAGTGCAGGTAGTAAAATATTAACCTGACGATAACATTGTGTCTTTTCATCCAAACGGTCTTAATTACCATCTGTAATGCCCTTTCATCTCAGAGAGAGAGACCTGGTGCTGCATGGGACCTTGTTCTTGTTCTGGGGGCTGTTATTATTCCCAATTAAGCACTGTGGTCACTTGATGGTGTAACGTGAGTCAGAGCCGAGGTCAGAATGCGACTCGGTCGTAGCTGCCTCCAAAACAAGGCCTGCTGTCTGCTGGCCCATCCCTATGAGATAATGCTCTGTGCCATCCAGCCACCCATCACCCAGGAAGAATTTGTCCTAACCAGCCCTTATGTTTTGACTCCTCTGGGAAAGCTGCAATGAAGTGGTATCACCCCATAAGGCCACACTATTGCTCATTTCTTGGGTTTAAAATGGGGCACAAAGTATTGGGTTGTGAGTGCTTCTCCCAGAAAGAAGGACCCCATCACTGGTGGTATTTCAGGCCGCCTCTCTAGCTTAAAGCATCATCACTGGATATTCAGGAGAAGATGTGAAATGTGTCTGCCCCCCATGATGACCCACTGAGCACCCAGGCATGCAGCCACCATGTCGTTTCTGGATGCTCAGGTGTTGGACACCTCCTCACCTTCAGAAAGAAACCTGCAGTGGCACCTCAAGGTCAGCAAGACAGGGTGGAGCAGGGCTGAATGCAGGGTAGCGTCCCAGACCTGGTCACACCCTCTTCATCTTACAACACTTGTTTTTACCCTTCAAATATGCTAATAATTAACGTGAGTTACTACTAATTTTCCTAATGATAGGGCATATTATAGGATTTTTGGGGGGTATTTTTCAGACAGGAGTTCACTCTGTTTTTAATAAAGAAGAATGACCAGAGGTCAAAAACCCAAGGTATTTAATATGAAGTCAGACAAGTATATTTATTTAAGTGTATATCTATGTATAGATATACATATATATGTGTATGGTTTATTTTTAATTCAGAGCATAGTACACCTCTTCAGGCAGCGTTAAGAACACAGTTAGTTGCTTCTATGGCTCAGTCATGCTACAACTTTCCATGTTATTCCAAAGACTTCCTTTTGTTTCGACTTGTGTTTTTTTCAACACAACCAAGAGAACAAAAACATATTTTCATGTGCAAAGTTTCAGTAAGGATCAACATCACCAAACCAGAAACCTCAACTCTACTCAGTCACCATTTGAAAGCAGCAAGGATTTCTGTCCACCTTCCGAAAAGAAGGAGAGTCATATAACTGTTTGCTTAGCAAATTTTACATTTGGCTTCCAAATCTGTGAGTAAAAACAGCTGTTTTGGACAATATACAATCCTGCAGAGTGCAAATTAAGCTGAATGTTGTCTCCCAAGACCAGGACTAAACCCAAAGACAGACACAGATCAGCCCTCCACTGGTCACACTGACAGTCCTCTTGATGCTGCTGTGATCTAGACTCCTTAGACATTTCATTTCTTTCTTTCTTTTTGCTGTTTCTTTTTCCTTTTTATTCACTTTTAAGATTCACTATTCACTTCAATGAGGTGAGAATGTATAGCAGCCTACTAAACCATGGTTTGTAGCCATCTTAAAGCACAAGCCACAAGCACCTAGAGTGCAGCTATGGGAATATTCTCACACCCTGGCACCAAAGCAGAGCTGAGCTGTGGGGGAAGTACTGGAAAACAGCTATAAAGCAGATTTAAGCAAGAGCTAGTTGGCAGGTGGTAGGAAGAGATAAATAGCCCCTGCACCAAAGCTGTACATCATCTCTTCTTCCATAGTTCTTCTTTCCCCTATTCCTTTTTACCAGGGCCATTTAGATGCAGAGCAGTACTTCTTAGCATGGCTTGAAACGTTTACTCCACCTGTCTGATAGGGCTGTTGGACACATGTGGTGGCACACAGCTTCTGTGGGACACACTTGGTGGCAGACTGCTGTGGGACACGCTTGGTCACACAATGGTGCTGTAGGTCACACTGCTGTGGGACACACTTGGTGTCACACTGCCGTGGGATGCACTTGGTGGGACACTGTTTCTGTGGGATGCACTTGGTCACACAATGCTGCTGTGGGACACATTTGGTCCTACAATGCTGCTCTGGGACACATTTGTACCCATATTGCTGCTGTGGGACACATTTGGTCCTACAATGCTGCTCTGGGACACATTTGTACCCATATTGCTGCTGTGGGACACAAGTGGTCCCACACCGCTCTGGGACACACTTGGTCACATAGTGCTGCTGTGGGACACAAGTTGCCTCATTCTGCTGCTGCGGGACACAAAGGGCAGCACCCTTGGTGTCACACTGTTGCTGTGGGATGCACGTGGTGATGCACCGGTTGGCACTTTGCTGCTGTGGGATATGGGCGGTGGCACGCTGCTGCGGGGCACAGGAGGTCACATACTGGTATGAGATACGGTTGGTAGCTCGCTGCTGTGGGACGCAGGTGGTGACGCACCTGGTGGCACACTGTGGGGAGTAGGTGGTCACACACTGCTGTGGGATGCACTTGGTTGCACCCTGGTGCTGCGAGATGCCCTTGGTTGGGTAGTGCTGCTGGGGCACACATGTGGTCACGCACCGGGGGACACATGGCTGCTGCTGCGGGGCACATGCAGTTGTGCTCTGCTGTGGGACATATGTGGAGGCACAGTGCTGCTGTGGGATGCATCTGGTCACACAGGGCTGGTGTGACTCACCTGAGGTGGCAGAGTGCTGCTGTGGCACACAGGTGGTCACACATTGAGGGGCACATGCCTGCTGGGGGATGCACTGGGGCATGCAGTGCTTCTGCTGGTGTGGCATGCACTGGGTCACATACTGCTGCCGTGGCACACACTTGGTCACACACTGCTCTTGGGAGAAGCTGGAGGACATGATCCGTTGCTGGGAGGCACAGGGGGTCTCATACTGAGAGTGGCTCAGCGTCGAATGCCAGGTAGGCACTGCTGTGTGTCTGGCAGGATACATTGGCCGGTACTTCATGGGGATGGAGTCCTGGTAGACTGAAGGGAGACACTGTTGTAGGTAGCACGACATCTTGGTGAGGCTCTGTCAGGACTACAATGACACAGGAGAGAAGAAAGTCCTTTAGCCAGGCACCCAGCTGAGTCTCTTACCACCCTGCTGCTGTCTACAGTGCAGAACCAGCTCACTTCATGCAGTGCCACAGACTCATCCTGTCTGTGCCATAGTCTCAGAACCACACCAGCAGCAGACAAGGACTCAACCCATCATTTTTCACTCGGAAGCACAACACTGAACCAAATAGAGGGGAACTTCAGAGATATGTAGCATTAAATATCTTCTCAGGCTCAACACCATCTCCATCACCTGTACCTCTATGGGGAAAAACAGATCTTGGAGTTCAACAGAGGAATGGCTTAGGTCAGAGCTGCCTTCCAACCATTAAATCAAAATTTCCCTTTCTTCTTGTGGTTGGCAGCTGCCTCTGACCCCTTGCTGATACATCAAGAAGGAAACTCAACCTAGAAACAAGCTCTGAACATCTAGCCACATCTGCCATGGCAGGAGAGGCAAAGAGCATCTTAGACACCACTGTTTGGTGATCCCATCACACCACGGGTAGGCAGCGTTAGCAGTCCAGTTCCAGCATCACAAAGCTCATGCTCATTAACAAGCCAAAAGCCATTAAAGTGTAGCAATACCACAACTGAACACAAACTCACTTACAGCAATTCTAGTATGACATTCTGCAATATCCCAAAGCTGCTTTGCCTGTCATCAGGCACCCCCAAAAGCAAACAGCAATAGCAGCACCCCAGTTACTGCTAATCTTTTGTCAGAAGGGTCTCTCAGATGCAGATGCCCAGTTGAGGACACTGCAAGAAAACTCACATTCTAACACCACAATTAAAACTAACTAGTGTTAAAAGCTTCTCCCACATAGTATATTATTTTTGTATATTATATCATATATATATTATTTTAAAAAGAAATATAAAGCAGAAACAAATCTGCATTTCAGCAACTACAGAGGTTCAGCACAAACTAGACTTACCCAGTTCCCTGATGAGAAGAGCTTTGTGATGTGACCAGTGAGCTCTAATGGAAGGGGAGCTTTTATATAGCTACTAAACATGCCTTGGAGGTATGAGGTATCCATGACATTGCCTATTAGCTCCTTTGCAAAAGCTGTCCTGTGTCCAACTTGCAGTGACTAGCATCAGTGTACTCATCCCTAAGGATGAGTAGAGTGTCAGCTCCCCATGCTGAGAGTAATTACCTTTTGTAAATCCTACGTGGCATGAGAAGACTGAAAGGTATCTGGGGAGGTGAGGGCCATGCAATCACCCTGCCTCAGGGGTTCTGTACCCAGTAACATCCAGTAAGGGTTTCCCAGGGACTTAATGGAGCTGGGATTCACAATTCATGAAAATGTCCTGGTGGTTCCACAGAAACAGGACCATTCCATCACTCAGCTTCTTTCTGTACACAGATGGCACTAGCTTCATGCTGTGAGAGCTGCACTGGTGGCTCTATGCCCCTCTCTCTAGTCCCTGGTTATAGCTGTCAGCACTTCCCATCCCTGTGATGCCCAGCAGGCAGATAGGTGGGAGGAGTAGGCAGGCTGCACACAAGGCACTGGCTCCTCTGAGGGAAAACAGGAGCTCCTAGTGTGTTTAAACTACTCCCTTGCAACCTATGGTTGCAGCCCATCATCCCTAGAGAACATTGTTTGTTTTAGTTTGAGTAGCTCTGGAGACCACATGGTTGTGGGTATCCTGATGCTCAGATGATTTCCAGGCAATCCTCTGATATCAGAGCAATAGGAATCCACCATCCAGTGACAATCAGATGAGCGGAAAAGATGAGCTACAGTCACGTTTGATTGCAGCCCTTACACAAGTTCAGCTGTCAAAGCCATGACTGACTGGCAGCACAACGGGCCACCTAAAGCAACAGGAGCAGCTAAACTTCCTCAAATCCTGTGGATGTCTTTCTCAGTGAATCAACTTCTTACAACAGATTAAAGAAACTAGTTGGAAACTGGGAGATTAATGCTTTTGCAGTTGACGTAGATCTAATCAATGCTCTCATGTGTTGTCACATGAAATATCTCCCATAAGCAATGACTTCTTCCTACTGACTACAAAGATTGCCAAGAAGTGCTTGGCCCCACCAACACCTAGCACTGACTGAGATGAAACCCACTCCAAGGGAATCCTGTGCATTAAAAATGTGGTTTCTGGTGAACTAGAGAAATTACTCCACCCAGAGACAGGAAAAGGTTCCTAAATAATTTTGTATTGAAACTGAATAATAAGTTTAGCAGCTCTCAGAATCATTACAGCCCCATCCCTGGAGGTGTTTAAGGCCAGGCTGGATGAGGCTCTGACCAGCTTGATCTAGGGTGGGGTGTCCCTGCCCACGGCAGGAGAGTTAGAACTGGATTATCCTGTGGTCCCTTCCAACCCTAACTGATTCTATAACTTCTTCCCAGGGAGGATGATGGGGCACTGGAGTGGGCTACCTGGGAGGTTTGCAGAGTCTCCTTTTCTGGAGACATTTTAAACCCACCTGGATCTGGTCTGGATGATTCTGCTGTGGCAAGGGGATTGAACTGGATGATCATTCCAGGTCACTTCCAATCTATAATGTTCTATTCTGTGACTTGGTCTGGGTGTCCTGCAGTGGCCGGGGGATTGGACTAGATGATCTTTTGAGGTCCCTTCTGATCCCTGATGATTCTGTGATTCTATAACATTGTAAACAAGATCATTAAGTCCAACAGCCTTAGACAACTCTGCCCACAGAGGGTTAAATGCTCCCTTCATCACAGGCTTCTCCATCCAGAAGAAATCTGGACCCTCGCTGGTCAGTGCTGAATGTGTTCATCTTTGCCCAAACCACAAAAAATGGGGCTTTGTTGTGGCATCTCTCCCCCAGAAACTGATTCTTTGATCCCAAGCCATAACTCTTAATTGCTTTTCAGCTCTGAAGGTCGTAGGTGTGACCCTCCCTATTAATCCAAGAGAGCAGCTAGCTTTTATATTCATTTTATTCTAGTCTCAATGTAGGCCCTGCCCCAAGCTTCAAACAAACTCTTGTTTCATTACCCACTTCACTGAAGCCCCATGTGTGTCTGCCTGATGTACTGAGCCCAACTGAACTTTAATCTTTTGATTACAGCAACAGCCTGTCCTTAATACTTAGTAATGTCTGTAAGACCATACATCTGTCATAGACTGGTTTGGGTTGAAGGAAAAGCTCATCCAGTCCCAATCCCCACAGGGAGCAGGGATATCCCCAACCAGAGCAGGTTGCTCCAAGCCCCAAGGTCCAATCTGACCTGGGATAGTTCCAGGGATGGGGCTTCTTCCCCATCTCTGGGCAGCCTGGGCCAGGGTCTCACCACCCTCAGCAGCAATAAGTTGAAGAAGTTTAACTCATCTGGATCTCCTTCTTTCATAGACTCATTAGCTGTGTTAGGTTGGAAGGAATCTCCAAAGATCATGTAGTCCAATCCCCCTACAACCAGCAGGGCTGTCTCCAACCAGAACAGTTTGTCCAGAGCCCCACCCAGCACGATCTTGAATAGCTCCAGAGATGGGGCCTCTGCCTACTCCTTCAGGCAACGTGTTCCAGGGATTCACTGACTCTTTGAGTTTAGCCATCACCCCTTGTCCTGTCCCACAGTCCCTGCTGAAAAGTAGCCCCTGCTCCCTAGAGCTTCTCTTTTTCAGCTGAACCCTCAAGTTACCCCAGCCTGACCTGGTTCCACTCCAAAGCATCATTTCTGGGGTCCCCTCTGGCCCTGCTTCACAGCTCCATGATGTGCAGAGCAGCACCCAAAAATCCTCTAAATCAGTACATTCCAAACTTATGTGATCAAAGAAAGGAAAACTCCAGAAACCCAGCTAGGCTCCATTTTAACTCTGGCAATTTCAGAGACTTTCATTCTGTGACAATTTAATAAGTGTTTCGCTGTCACAGGGCAATACCTGTCAATAATGTCTGCTTCTATTGTCATCCTCTGTGTGTACCCAAATAGCATCCACTTCCCCCCACAAGCCAGCCCTGACCTGCAGCAGGTGCAGGTAAGAAGCACCTCCTCTGCTTTTCTTGCTGGTCCTGACTCAACCAGGAAAACAGCACGAGATGAAGGTAGGAAAAAAACAGGGCTAGGGTGCTAGGGAAGTAGGAAGCTGAAAAACATCCTGAAGGAGATGCTAGGTGAGACATGAGGGAATCTGTCGCCTTCCTTTTAATAAGTCAAGAATGCAAAGGAGCATCATCACCGTGCAGCAATTTTAGAGTGTGAGCCAACATGCCAGGAATGCGGAGCTCCCTGTCTTCTGCTCCAAATATAGAAATCTGGCAGGAGAAGAAGCAGTCAAAAAAAAAAAAAAAACCAACCCAATAACAAGAGAATAAACAAGGCCAATTGGCAAGGTGTCACCTGGGATATTGGGCTGAAAGTTCAAGTGATGTAAAATTAGCCTTGTTCTGTTAATAGTAACAAGAAAATGCCGACAAACTAGAGCTGTAAAGCCAGAGGCAGTGGTTAAGCATGAAAACCTGCAAGATTAACTACTTAACATCCAGTGAAGGATTCTACATGTGTTGGGCTGCACTAGCAAAGTGAAGAAGTATCTCTTAAAGAAATAGATCTGGCTTGGAGAAGTACCTGCATGAGGCTGGGATGGCTATTTCCTCCAGGCCCACCAAGGTACAGTAACACCTTCCAACTTCACCAAGAGACACTAACAACCTCCAGCATCACCTAGAGACAGTAACATCCTTCAGCCACACCAAAGGACAGTAACACCCTCAGCCTCACCATAGCATGGCCATTTCCTCTGACCTTGCCAAGATTTGGTCATTTAGGCATTGCACAAGATGGTCTCCAGAGGTTACCTCCAACCCTTATCCTTCTGTGAATTTATGATATATATTCTTTCTTTATTGATTGATTTTATGTTTACAGAATCATAGAATCATAGAAACATTTAGGTTGTAAAAGACCTCTAAGATCATTTAGCCATTAATCTAACTCTACTGAGCCTAACACTACACCATGTCCTTAGACACCAGCCTCACCAAAGCATGGCCATTTGCTCAGATTTCTCATGTACTCCAACCGTATTGAATAAATCCATCATTTCACAGGAGAAAGTGTGTCTAGGTGAAAAAAATCTGATATAAGAGCACAAGGCCTGCAAGAAGGATCATTAACTGAGCAATGACACTATGCTGGTTGGGAAGCTGGGGTTGTAATTAAGCTGGAGGGGAGACTAGAGACAGGAAGAGATGCTCTACACTGGAGAAAAGGTTTAAAAATAAAATGGGGGGAGAAATGAAGATGAAAACACTGCAAAAACTACTCTCTATTTACAGAAGAATGATTTAAAATGTTAGTGCTTTGTTTACAAATAGACATAGAACAGGAATAGCCCGCATCTTTAAAAACCCTTTACATGTCTATCTGTAGTAACTTAGCCTTCTTGATCATGGTGCTCCAACATAAAGCTGTGCAGAGGACGTCTGTCAGATTCTTCATAAATTCTTCATTATATGGTCATTGCCCTTTTGGAAACACACAAGCCTTGTCCTCTAAACACACAGCCGTGGACTTGCACAAGCCAAGCTGTATAAACCACTAGAGTGCAGCATTCACACACGCAACCACCTCCTGCATCAACCTTGCAGAACCAAACTTTGGCAGCTGGGAAACTGCCTTCCGATGCCCTTTCTTTCCAGGAAGATGGTTTAAACTGGCAGCCTGTGAACTAGACCCAGCCTGATGCTTTTGTATCACAAGACTCTAACACCTGGGGTTAGGGGTTGTAGGGTGGATGGTTGGACTTGATGATCTTGAAGGCCTTTTCCATCTTTGATGATTCTGTGACTCCTCCTTATTGTACCATTGGCATGAGGTTATAAATGAGTTACCAGTGCTCCCTGCAGCCCCAGACCAGGTCAGATGGGACTCTAGGCAACCTGGACTAGTGAGAAGTGTCGTTGCCCATGGCAGGAGTTTGAAACTAAATGATCCAATGCTTCCAATAAAAAACACTCTATGATTCTGTGATTAACCACAGCCTCCAGCTCCCACCACTATAAAAGCCTGAGTGTCTTATTCCAGCTTCTGGGCCAAAACAGAAGCTGGGCTCCCCATCATGTTCTTCACAGGAGAGTGAGTCTGTTCTGTCACTCGCTGCAGGGCATCAAGGTGTGGGCAGGGAAGGGAGGGCAGAGGATAAAGTTAAAAAGAGAGAATAAGCAAAGAACACACTTTTATTGTAATTAGAAAGCAGAGAACAAGCTGCAGACAATAAAACATGATTAGCCCAGCAAGCAGTAATTTTACTGTCTCACTGTTTCAATGATTTAACAGCACTGAAGGCACAATACTAAACCCATCATGCATTAGACTGAAATAATCCTCACTTGAGGTACTTCTTGCTCATTTTAAAGGTGTTTTATTACTTAATGAACTCTCGCTGTTCTGCAATTAGTAGCCCCATGGACCTCTTTGTTCTGGTTGCTACCAGGCTCAATGGAGGTTAGTGGCTGCAGAAAACCTGACCATGGCCAAAACAGCCCTGGTGACTCTTCAAATACTCAAGCTGAGATGTGGAGTTCCAACACAGTTTTCCCTCTCCCCTGTCTCCACATCTATTAGATACATCCCTTTACTGGAAGGGACAGCTGGGAACTTGATGTTTGGATGCAAAAGGAAAGAAAACTCCAGTGTTTTTGAGAAAACAAAAAAAAAAAAAAGCCTTTTTTCCTTTTTTTGTAACACAACAAATCCAGAGAGGAAAGAAAAGCAGCAGCACTTTTCTCTTAGAAACACTGGTAACTTCCCCTTCATTCACATACAGGTATGGGAATGAAGTGAAATGTGAGAGTTGAGGATTGTTTTGATTTCAATGACTAATTCAGAGCAATGGAAAGGGGAAGATCCAATAGAATCATAGAATCATCAGGGATCAGAAGGAACCTCGAAAGATCATCTAGTCCAATCCCCCTGCCACAGCAGGACACCCCAACCAGGTCCAGGTGGGTTTAAAACATCTCCAGAAAAGGAGACTCCACAAACCCCCC
>VZRI01013922.1:31478-52937 GCA_013397515.1 Upupa epops | reverse complement strand
GCTCCAGCTCTGTGATTATTCTCATGGCCCTCCTCTGGACGTGCTCCAGCACATCCACATCCTTCTTGTAATAACAGCTCCAGAGTGGAGTAGAGGGGGAGAATCACCTCCCATGACCTGCTGGCTACACTTCTCCTGATGCAGCCCAGGATCCATTTTGCCTTCTGAGCCACAAGTACACACTGCTGGCTCATGTTGAACTTTATATATTTGAGCAAAATAAATATCTCTCTCTCTCAAGCTTGAAGATCAATAGTTGCTCCTCCCAGGTTATCACCCTGCTAAATATTCACCTGCTCAACACCCCATTCATTACTCAGACCTTGTCAAGATCTTTTTTTCCAGCACTCAACCGTGTCAGTATTCGTTCGCAGTCCAAATAGCTCTGAGAACACTGAGGTTGGGTCCTACACAGCTCTCATGCAAGGCTGAGATACCCCTCAAAACCTTCTCCTACTGCTCTGGGATTTTCTCCTTCCTGTTTGCTCCCCAGAGAGTTTGTTCTATCCCTGTTACTAAATCAGATGCTGGGGATGTAGTAAGCTTTTAAATTTTCCTTTTTCCAAAGCAATTCAGCTAATAAAGCAGGTTTAGGATTATCATGCAAAGCCTGTCAGTACAATCTCTGAGTCCTCTGGACCTGATTCTCTTCCCATAATCACCTTGTGTAACTGTTTGTGATGCCATCCAAGTGAGAAGAACGGCATAGGTATAACCAAGATTATCTCCATTAATCTGTGACTTTACACAGATGGAGAAGTGGTTGGGGAAGAAACAGTTTAATTCCTCAAAGCTCTCAAAATTTAATCTCAATTAATTCCATTTGCAAATGTAAGAGTTGGAAACTGCCATCACCAAACTCTAATCCTACAGCAAGTCATATTGTGGCAAATCTAATTAAGAGGATTTAATAGATTCATCAGAATCAAATTTACCCAACCCACCAGTGAAGCAACAAATGAATGCAAAGACAGCATTAGCAGGCTATGGAACGAGTGAGGTCCTTATACACCCTGAGAGACCAACAAGAAAGGCCTTGGCTCTACATTTTTTTCACAGTTCCTCAACTACCAGGGTGTTTTCCCTGACCTGTAGGAGAGAAAAATCCCCCTTTTTAGGCATTTTCTACATAGGCAGCAAGGGATTGTTGCATTTGCCACACCTGAAGCATGAAAGCTTGTTCTTCTGCAGGCATTTCCCAAACATTCTGCATTAAAGCCCCAACAGCTTCAGTCCTGCCAGAAACCACAACAAATATAAAGTAGGCATCAAATTCACAAAAAAATTCAAAATGTGAGGCCTGACTCTCAAGGACACACAAGGTCTTTTCTCACTTCTTTAGAGAAGGAGGCTCTGGGAGGACGTTCTAGTAACCCTCCAACACCTGGCAGGGGCTGTCAGATGGCTGGGGAAGGCTGTTCCCAAGAGCAGGGGGTGACAGAACAAGGGGTCCTGGTTTGAAGCTGCAAAAAGGGCAGAGTGAGGGCAGAGCTGAGGACCAAGTTCTTGAATCTAAGGGAGGGGGTTCTCTGGAACAAGCTGCACAGATTGAGGATGGAGTCTCCATCCCTGGAGCCATTCAAGGTCAGGATGGCTGGGGTTCTTGGCAACCTGCTCTGTGGAGTGCTGGCCCTACTTGGTGCAGAGGGGTTCCACTGGATGCCTTTTGGAGGTCCCTTCCAACTCTATGATTCTATGATGCTGATACTCCAGAAAACTGGTATTTCAAGAGATCAAAGAAGCCTGAAACGTGACACTGTATCCCAGCTCACTGTTCCCCACTTTGGCAGTGCTACAAAAGATGAGCACAACACCAGGGTGACCCCAGGCTGCTCTGCTAGAAAAAAAGTGATGACAGGCTAAATTCCAACAAGTTCATTCCTGAGCTCCATTGCATGAATGAAGCAAGTGAGAATTAGGCCCTTTGATGTGATAGTTGACTGAAAGTGTTCCTGTTGTGCCCAGTGGGTTTCCAGTGAAGCAATCTGTTGAACCTAAGAAGCACATTAATTCTGCAGAGGCAGCTAGGAATAAGCTTAGGCAAGAATAAGGAGAAGACTTTCAAAAGGTCATGCAGGGAGACTCTGAAAATGGCTGTCAAATCAGAACATTGGAATCAAACTATAGAACAAGGTTTATGATGGAGGTTGCTGACTTTATGGAAGAGATTTTATAACACTGAATGCAGAGTCACAGGCTTAACTCAGTGATTCAGCCATGGGTGTCCCTTGAGAGTTGTGGAACTATTCCACTGATGCAGGTTTAATAGGAAACTCTCTGGCTCCTAGGAAGCTCTGGTGCTGCATTGAGGAATCATTCATGAAATAACAGAGACTAGACAAAAAAACATTCAGGCATGGATATTCCATCCCCAGTACTTGGATACTACAGCATTTGGCCATCCCTGTGGGTGGCCATCTTCTCATCTTCTGTTACACGATGGTCTCCATCCCTAGGAGAGAAGATGCTTTAGTGACTGGACTCACAGGCAGACAAACCGATACTAGGAAATTCAGTAACAGGTAATTATGTCCTTTGTCTCGTGAGGTGAGTTAATCAGAATGTCCACCCTAAAATGATGACAGACACAACAATAAAGAACAAGATGGGTGTTAACGAAACAGCATCTCATTAAGCCATCAGGGCAAGCCTGTCTTGGGATATCCAGTTTAGCAACTTCTGAATCACACCAAGACATGAAATCCAGGAGTGCAATAGTTCTCTCAAAGTGTTTGTGCAGAAAGGTTCAAAGTACTGCATGGAGAAAAAGCAAAGCCCATCTGTGTTTATGTGAGATGAGGATCACAGTATGCATTTCACACCCTGAGCTGAGGTTCCTTGCAGTGGTCTTCATGTCTAAAAAAGATGCTGCATTTTTCAGACTGAAGAGATTTCAGGACCCTTAGAGAGAGTGAGATGCTCATCTCAACCAGACCAAGCTCACAGCTACAGACCTGCCTTTGGAGCTGTCAGTGTAATTGCTGCACAGCTTCCAAGGATCTTAAACTTTTGGGTGCTTCATTAGCTAATTCTCATTTGCAAGGTCACTGATGAGCTGATGGCAGCACAGCACATACCCAAGCTGTGTGGGAATTGGAGTAGCTTTTTCTGTCTAGGAAGGATGGGCTTGGACCAGTATTGTTCCCACTTGTGGTATTACATTCCCTGGAATTAGTGGTATTACTGGGAGCTCAGAGACGCTCCACCAGGTGAGAGTTGAGGATCTGCTTAGCTCCACGTTCACTGCAAAGCCACCTCACTCAGTGCACGTTTCCCCCGTAGTTCCTCAAGTGTTTCAGTGAGGCAGGTTTCACTGCACATGGCATTTGCCTCTAAAAATAGTCTTTGTGCAATTCACATGGAAGATGAAAGCAATTACATCTCTACTATGGGAAAAACATTCACTCCCTTTCCACGGGCTGACTTCAGAGCCTCTTTGGTGATAATTACCATCATTTTTCTGCTGTGGTTGCTGACATGAAGGTGAAGTGACCTCCCCAAGCCTCTCCAGAGCTGGATCCAAACCATTGTCTAAGGTCAGGACAGCCCCACCTTCTGATCTCCAGACAGGCTTCAGGTCATCTCCCTTCCAGCTATGGAAAGTGATTTTTTTTTAATCACTTGATGTTGTAAGTTGAGGCTGGAAATTTAACACCTAAATATTCCAGAAACCTCATTGCTTGCTTAAATAAAAGCAATTTCTCAACACCAAGCCGTGGCTGGACAGCCTGGAACAATCTCTGCCTCAACACTGCTCCACAAGTGCTACATGTCCTTCTTCTCCCAGGCGCTCTGACTGACGGGCACCACAAAGGTTATGTCCTGAAGATGCATCCTCACTTGGAAATATTGCACAAATGTTCTAGGTGAATGATGTATCTAATGAAATGCAGAGTCTCCTTTTGAACCAGTTGCTATCTTCTCTTGAGGCCAACAAGTTCAACAATAGAAATCAATTTTATTATAATCCTGAGCTTATTCCCTTTACCTTCCTGCTCTGAAGGGTTCTGTTCCAGGAGCATATCTCAGCAGAAGGGCTCTTTTGATAACCACAAAGCACAGTGCTACCTAGAAAGCAGACAAGCAGGTTCTCGACAGCTGGAAAGTGTCCTAATTCCTGCCTTCAGAGCCACAACTGCAATTTGTACCAGCAGAGCATCAGCTTGGGCTGGGATTCTCCTCTCTCTAGCAAAGGCAACAAAATTCAGTCTCTCTCAGGGACAGCAACCCAGGCATGAAGGCAGAGCCCCACCTGTCATGAGGTAAGAAAGGATGTTGCACAGATGAAGTATGACTTCATCTGTAGAAGAAAACGTGGCCTAAAATTCAGGTGTTCTGTCCTTCAGATGACAAATGATTATTAACAGGGGAAGTTACACCACAGCTAGCAACATCTTCTTACATTTGCAGCCCAGGAATCCCAACTGGTGACAAGTATCAGCTTAGCCTGTCACAACGATTGCATCTGCAGTGTGTGCTCTGATAAGAGCTCTGGTAAAATGATGGAGACAGGACAAAGATAGTCCCAAGACAACCAAATATGATGAAATTCACCTCTGTGTGGGACAGGTTGTCCCCACTGCTTAAAATAATGCTGCCATCAGAAATGGGATTGGCTAGCTTGTATCTTGATTGCTCCCTGAGATTTTTGAGGGTAACAATCAGTGAGCTATTTTTACTTCATATACTTTTTTTGTTATATGTGGAATAATGCTTAGGGAATTAGCTATAAATGCCACAAGATCTGTTAATTTTATTCATAGACTGAAATGTATTTTCAAATGCCATTCTGACCTCTAAATGAAACCAGTGTCCAAATTCCATTTTGGTGTAATAAATCTCATATAGTATTAAAAAAAAAAAACAACCTTATTTTTCACATGAGATGTGGAGATAAACTCAGTTCCCTCTTCTATCACCTTGAGAAGGATGGGAGCTGCATCTTCTGTGCCATAGAAAATAGAACATATTCAAAGTGATCTGTTCTGAAATGAAGGAATATTCAGATCTATGATGGTCTTCATGGGAAGAAAAAATCTCAAATCCATCCATTGTCAGTTAATAGAATCACAAGAAAATTACTTTAGATAATTCAATGAGGAAAAACAGGTGTGAGAAGCACAAGATTTGTAGTCTTGAACTACTACTGTCCTAATAAATTGGGGCATTAGCTGACATGAAATGCCTCATACATGGGTTGAACTGGAACCACACTGGTTGACTCCACACCAGGACCCACTCGATCTGTTAACCTGAGACTATGACCTTTGTCCACATAGAATTATTTCTTTTTGTTAATTCAGATTAGTCAGAAAAGGGACTAAAATGTATTCTGCACCAAAAGTGTCTCTTCACAATGCCTACGTGTAAAACAAGTCTGTGGAGGAAATGCACAACAGCAGTTGTGAAAGAATGAGCTCATTACCTAGGAGGACTCATTCCCAGAAGGCAGGGCTTTGAAACGATATAAAAGTTCTCAAATCTCCATGCTGCACCATCCACTTGACTTCGTGCTTCTCCCTGTGGACTGCACAGGTAAGTCAGAGAATACTGATGCCTTTTTTTTCCACAAAGTCTATAATTTTAGTGCTTGGCTTGTTGTAGGCAGACTCTCTTTAAACATATGCAAAATGTTCCTGCAAAGAGAAATCATGAGCATCAGGGTAGGACAAGCAGACTTGGGATGAGTCTGCAAGGCAAATTCAGACTATGTGTAAATCTGAGGATAGTTAGGTGCTAAATAGGATCCTTTCTGAAGAGATTAGGTATATTATGTTGGTTTAAGTGTATCTGATCCTGGCTGCAGGGAAGGAGAAGTTCTTAACAGCCCTCTAATGCTTCTTCCAGATCTATTTTCTGTGATTCTGCTATTCATAACAAAAATAAACTTCCATTTCATTGAAGAATTATTTTCTAAAAGATGGATTTGGGAATATGAGGGGCTGTAGGAAGAAGGGTGAAAGTACTCCTCATGTGCTCTCATTCATTCTAACCACATCAAGAGCAACATATTCATTTGGTTTAAGATCTTACCATGTCCCAATAAAGAAAATAACAAGAGACAAGTGATACTGATCTGGAGGATCTAAAAAGATGTAGAAGAGAGGAATGAATGCTTTGAAGATGCACTAAGAATAGACAACAAGAGAAAGGAAGAACCAGCTTGTGCACTCCGCCATGATCTGTGCTGGTGCTAGTCCTTCATTGAGTGGACTTAAATATGCCCCTTTCAATCAAGAATTGTTTGAAATCTAACCTTTGATTTGTACTTTTAGATTTTCTTTAGAAAAACACTAACACAGCTTTACCGAGTCCAGCCAAGCTTGGTGCCTGCCTTCAGCAACCCTGAAAACAAAGGCAGTTTCATAAATAGGAAAAGTTATTTGGCCTGTTGCACATTACTGGCCTTGGAAAAAGAAATCCCTTCTGGTTATTCTGATTCATGCAGGCTACATGTGTTATTAGTAGCCATGATAATCTAGAGTCATAAGGACATATCACCACTGCTAATTCCTCCCATGACAGTTGAATGGACAGTACCCCAGGTAACCTTAATCCATAGCATTCTTAATGAAGTCAGAGTGAAACCAGAGCAAGAGGAGGAGCTGGCCTCCATAAAGACAACGCTACAGAAAGACCTTAATACTAGAGAAAGACCCCAATGAAGGTCTTTTCCAACCTTGATGATTTCATGATTCTATGAACTTACTGACAAGGTCCACCTTCAGGCCCTAACACCTCAGGTTTCTAATTCCAGGTAATATCTAGAAACTCTTTGGCCCTTTTAAGGGCCAAAATCAAACAAAGTAGTTAATTTTGTTAACAGAAAATATACTCTAGGGCCCAGGTCCATGGATTTCTTTACACTTTCTGATACACCAAAGGGTTTTATATGTTTGTGTTCAGCATTCACTGGTTTTTATTGTTATTTTTACTTTCTGAAACTGCTATCAGCCCATCAGATCTGCTATTTGCCAGCTCCTCTCATCAATTCCCCAGGCCAGAAATGAAAGTGAGTTAACACCTTGGGAAGAGCTAAGCAACAGGAGGAAGGGCTCTGAAGTGTAAATCAGCTCCAAGTTCAAAGGAGTGGCTCTACCTCAGTTAGACCTGACAGGGCTCTCCCTCATTGCAGAACAGAAAGGAGGAACAAGATAAGACAGAGTCAGAAAAGGAGCTGAAGGCAGAATGAAACAAATCCAGCAAAAAAAGAAAAGAGCAAATTCTTTCTGAGCCAAACTGCCTTGGGAAGCCAAGGGCAAACTAAGAGAACTTTACTTTTACCACTGATTCATGTTTGTTAGAATCCTTTCACCCTTGTCCCTATGCAGCTCATTTAGCAGTCACAATAACACTCTGGCATTTCTTTCAGATAATCTTGTTTCCTGCAAAGATGTCTTTGAATCAGATGCAAATCAAACAGGAGATCACCCTCCCACCCGGCCTGGGCAAAACGATTTCAAAGCAAAGCCAGGAACCTGAGCTGGTACAAAGTCCACAGCAACAACCTGAAGTCCAAGTCCCAAGACCCTGCCCAGAACCAGTCCCAGCAGTAGTGGTACCATGCCCAGAAAAAACAGAGCCATTGCCAACACCAGTGGTGGAACCAAGCAAGGAAGAAACACCAGTTGTGGTGATACCCAAGTGTCCACCCCAGGAGCAACAGCAGCAACAGCAATGTAATCTACCACAAGATTTTCAACCTGTCCAGTACCCTGAGCCTGTTCCATGCCCTGAAGAGAAAAGCTGCAAAGAGCCAACCTCTGTTTCCTGCTCTGAAACAACTCCATGTGTGCAAGAGAAGCAGCAGGAGTGCAAGGAGATCCCTGTACCAATCCCTGTCCAGTGCCCTGAACCAGCACCGTGTTCTCAGGAGAAGCAGGAGTCCATGGAGATCCCTGTTCAAATCCCCGTCCAATGCCCTGAACCCATACCATGTCCCCAGGAGAAGCAGGAGTGCAAGGAGACCCCTGTACCCACTTCACGGCCTTCAGAGAAGCAGGAGTGCAAGGAGATCCCTATGCCACCCCCTGTTCAATGCCCTGAACCCACACCATGTGCCCAAGAGAAGCAGGAGTGCAAGGAGACTCCTGTGCCAATCCCTGTCCAGGGCCTGGAGAAGCAGGAATGCAAGGATATCCCTGTGCCAATCCCTATCCAATTCCCTGAACCTGTGCCATGTCCCCAGGAGAAGGAGTGCAAGGAGATCCCTGTGCCCACCACATGTCCTCCAGAGCAGCAGGAGTGCAAGGAGATCTCTGTGCCAATCCCTGCTCCCTGTCCTGAAGCAGAGAAATGCTCCCTCCAAGAGAAGTGTCCTCCCATTGAGCAGCAGCAGGTGAAGCAGCCCAACCAGTGGCCACCTGTGCAGAAGTAACTTACACCTGAAAAAGGGAAGCCCTTGAAAAAAGATGATTACAAATCCTGACCTCCTCTCCCAACCCAGAGGTCATTCTCCAACACCCTTTTATCCGCTGCAGAATTTCTTATGAAGCCCTGCTCTCATCTCCCTGCCCAGTTAATGCTACAGTTCTCCTCTACTAACAGCCATTTGCTACCTGGCACCTCAGGACTGTCAATAGGCAATAAGGCTTCAAGCGATGATGCTGGTATGTGCGTTCAGCTTTCCAATGGCCTGGATTTCCACCCTCTCCCCATGATCCCACTGGCTTTGAAAGGCCCAGAGAGACCAAAGAGCATGATGGCACCCACCAGTCAGGGTTTGTTGAGGTTGAGCTAAACACTCACATTTAACCCAAAGGCAGTTAGGGATCTAGAGCTCATAATCCAGACCCTCACACCACCTCCAGGTTTTCATGCCTTTCTTTCCAACTTCCTCTACACAAACCCCATTCAGGGGTTTTGCTTCTTAATAATAAGATTTGAGGTTGTTGCAAAACCTGCTGCTCAAGGGTCCTGGTCAATGGCAGCAAATATTTCTGAGTGATGAATCTATAGCGCTGAATGTTTTATGCAATTTGAAATAAGAATTAAAAATCCATTGGGCTAGAGAAAATAGAAAGATCTTTATCAATGAGCCATCATCTCCCGCTTATCTGCTTAAGCTGAATCACTAGTAATCAGCATTTCCCTCAGAAAGCTCACCTTGGATTTTCTAGGATGTGTAGAAGAAAATGGAAAATATATAGATAATTGAATCCAACCCAGATAAGTTTTGAAATAGGTTAACCTCAGGTGTGTCTTCCATTGGTTAGACAGGATAAAGGAGAAAGCGCTGACTCAATTACACCCTGGAACCACACAGAGTTGTTACATATGTATTTCATACTTAGCTCGAATTATTTTAGGCTGATCTTGTATCCAGGATTTATTTCACTGTGAAAAAAAAAATTGCAATAAAAATTACTTTGAATACCAAGTTGTGGAGAGTTTTAATAGCTTCTGCTTAAAAAGATGAAAAGAAACCTCAGCCAGTCAGCTGGTCTGTAGAATCCTAAAAATCAAAAGACCTTCATAATCAGGTCCAACCATCCGCTCTACAACCCTCAACAACAAACCCATCTCCCAAAACAACATGTCTCCCTACTTTTAGAACCCCTCCAGGGACAATGCCTTCACCCACCCCCACACCCCCTCTGGGCTCAAAGCTAGGCGAATTGGGGCTCTGAAACTCAGGTGCTTTCAGGAGACCCTGGGTCTGCTGCTCCTCTCTAGGTGCCCAGGTTGGAGAAACTGCTAGAGACTCTGCACCTTCTCAGTCGATAGCACTGAGACGCTAGTTGCACCAAAACACCTCAGCTCATTTCAGAGCATGGCAAATGGCATTGGCTCATTCCCAGCTTTCCCAATGATCAAGCTGCCCAATTCAAACATATCCACAGCCACTCCAATGATCTACATCAGATGTAAGACATGGGCACGTCTACGAGGCAGACTGCAAGCACAAGCACATGAGTTTTCCCACACTTGGCATGAGCCAGGACCAATGTAATCACACTTGTTTGGTCCTGTACATGTGAGATGGGTATTAGATACATCCAGCCTCATCATCTGATCAGAGTAGCACTGAGACACACAACTCTGTCTCCCAGACACTGATATCCTATCACTCAGTTTCTGTAGTTGTTTTCCTTCCCCTGTTATACAGCTGACTGGGAATCAATTAACCCAAGCAGTGTGTCCTACTTTTGGATTCTTTTCAAACAAACTAGTTCTTCTGTGTGAGCAAGATCTTCCACAGAGGATTTTCCTCTCAGCAGTTATAGTAGACACTCTAAAACAACCATTAATTGTTTTGTTAGATCCACAAGAACATAATTCAAAATATTAAATCCTCCAGAAACTTGAGTTTCCCCAGTTTCCCTTGCAACACCACTCCTACACAGGAAGCACATTGATTTTGAACCAGTTTTAACACTCAAGCAGCAGCTCTGCCCCAAAGATTCTAACTTCAATCTGCCTTTCAAAAGCTCATGATAACTTTGTGTCCTGTTCACTCCAGATATCATAGAATCATTAAGGATCAGAAGGGGCCTCAAAAGAGCATCTAGTCCAATCCCCCTGCCATAGCAGGATCAATTAGATTAGGTCACACAGGAACACATCCAGGCAGGTTTTGAACGGCTCCAGAGAAGGAGACTCCAACAACCCCCCAGGCAGCCTGTTCCAGTGCTCCATTACCCTCACTGTGAACAGGTTCTTATGTTCCAGCTGGCACCCATTGCCCCTTGTCCTATCACCAGATGACCTTGAGAAGAGCCTGGCTTCATCTTCCTGACACCCACCCCTCACACATTTATAGACATTAATGAGGACACCCCTCATCCTCCTCTTCTCCAAGCTAAGGAGACCCAGCTCCCTCAGCCTTTCCTCATAAGGGAGGTGCTCTACTTCCTTCATTATCTTCTTTGCTCTGCACTGGACACACACCAGCAGCTCTGTGTCCTTCTTAACCTGACACTTCACATTCCCGTCCCACTTTATCCTCTCCCTAATAGCTGTAGTTTTGGGGATCTGTCTGAATTAAGACCACGGACAAATAACTCCTTAGGAAATCTGGAAGGCAAATGTGTATGGGTACCTTACACACTAATTTACACTTAAAAGTAATTCTTTTGCTAATAAACAAAAGCAGAAGCGAATGAGTGACACCAGAGAAGTGAAAAACGATGAAGCAGCAAGTAATGGGGTTACTTATTTTTATTGTAGCTTGTCCCAAAAAGATCAGAAGAAAACAGTCCCATGATTTTTAATCTCTTTATAGTAAAGGATGAATAAATCTAAGTTAATAGCATCTGTGCTTGCAAGCAGAAGTTACTTCACAAAAGGGGTGTGCTGCAAATTTCTAGCTATTCCAGCAGACAGGAGAGGTTGGAAATAAGCAATTACATCTTCCATGACCCTTTGTGGCCATTGCTGTTAGCGCTACTTTTGCTTTGGGCATTGCTGTTGCTGCTGGGGAATGGTCTTCACAGGACACTTGACTTGTCCTTTTGGGGCCTGGCATTGCTCTACAGTCTTCGGAGCACACTTCTCCTGGCATTTTGAAGGTACTTGCTGCTGCTGTTTCTGCTGGGAAGACATCGTTGCTAAGCCTGGAAGAAAACCAAGGTACCACTTAAGTTATTTTAAGCCCTCTGTGCTTCACTTCTCTGAATATCAGTCATTTATGTTGGGAGAGACCTTTAAGGTCACTGAGGCAGTTCTTCAGCTTTGACAAACCAACAATGAAAACCCTTTAAAAGTTGATCCTACCAGCAAAAAGATACTCAAGTCCTCTTGGGAAATCCCCAAAGATGCTACTGTCTAGAGTTAATTTGTGTTGGTGGCTCCAGTTTGGTCCATATTGCTTTTCTGAGCTCCCATAAAAGCCTCTAAGTAAATAAGATGCTCTGCTGAAATCCCAGGGCATTACAGTGTATAACCATAAATACATAGAAGAAGCAGAAACCATTCTAACAAGGCTGTGATCCAAATAACAAAATGGGTACAGAAATGGAGGGAAGAGAAACAGCAAGAGAGTTTTCTTCTAACCCTCTGCTCACAGTTTACTGGACATTGCAAGTCTTAGGCTAAGAAAAACTATTAGTGTTTATGAAAGCCCCTTCAATTCAAGGAGAGCTTCAGAAAAAGTGGATAAAACTAGTCAAAAAGAAGCAGAAATGCAGTAATTGTTTGACATCACAAGACAGTTTTGAAGAAAAAATAATCTTATAACAATCCCTTCTGGCAACAGCCACATCTCTGCTTAGTTCACAGGGAGACCTAAAGCAGGAGCCATGCTATAAAATACAGGTGAGTTTTCCTGCTTTGTGGTGGTAGGATTTTATATAGAAGAGTGTTAAAAAAACCCTGAAACTCAGAGCCCCAGAGTTACAGGAGACTGGAATCAGCCCAGAGCTGCTCAATAGATGCAAAGCAAGTTATTGGCTGTTGATACTTAATACCTGCTGGTTATCTACAAGCTGGTTTTCCTTATCAGCTAGGAAAAAGGTTATGAAGATTTATTGGTCTAAAGAGTCAGTCAGCCACTGTCTGGAGCCTCAGGAAGTCTTAAAAAAAAAAAAAACAAAAAAACAAAAAACCAAAACCAAACCCATTCTATCTCCCAAAAACAGTGCACCAGAGACTCTCACCCATAGCTTTAGCAGCTTAGAGGAACTCACCTGGTACCTCCTGCTGTTAGAAGAGAAAGAAAAAGCCACTCAGGTTAAGAAGCCTCCTAAACAGAAGCCTTTTATACGCTTTCAGAAGTCAGCCCCAGGAGCTGATGACAACAGATTAACTTGATGACCAGAATCTTTCACAACCAGAACCTGCTCCAATGACACCTCCATACACCTGGACTTCAGTCAAGGTCTGTGAGAGATGCCTCCTCTTTCAAGTGCGGGGGATTTGTTGTTTTTATTGCAAGGCACACCCAATCTGGTAATAACTGGCTAATTTATTAATAGTTTATCTTGTCCCAATCCTAGAAAAAGATCCCACAAGTGAACTCAAGTCTGAGAGATGGCTCAGACCCACTCCTGAGGGAACAGAACATGTCTGCATAAATTTTAGCTGTTTCACGGTAAGTTTTTCTGTGATCAGCAGGACAGATCTCAGTTGGCACAAATCTGAGTAGGGAGGGGGAGGTCCCAGACCAAGGGAAGGGCAATTGTTCTGTGTTTGGCAGGTTGGGGTTTTGCTTCTATCCTTCTCTACTTTTCTTCCCCCCAAAGGCAAATGAAGTATTTTATATGAACAAGAAATCAGAATGTTTCCCCTTATTTTCTCTGTTGTCTAGCTTTTCACTCAACTTCTTTTTTACAGACACTCAGTTTATCTTCCTGAAGTCATGGCAGAACTTCTGTTGTGGAGAAAGCATCTTTTTTCAGTGTTTCAGAAAAATTTTGATTCCCTTGAGGGGACAAAACATTTGAATGGAAGCATTGACTCTAATGGAAAAGGTAGTTCAAGCCTCCCTTGACTAGTGCTCACAGCTATGCTCTGTGATGTCATATTGAGCCCTATGAATTACAGCCCAGTCTCCATTACAGATGTGTGATAAGTGGAGAGATGATGGACATGGCTCCTGCTGGGCACAAGGAAAGCAGAAGATGCTAATAGGAACAACATCGTCCATATTGTTACGTCCTTCAGTCAAGTCTGATTTACCAGGGGTCTTAATGAGGTTGACATGAACCAAATGCATTAATTTATTGCAAATGTACAGAGGAATCTGAGTGATGCTCAGAATTGATCACAGCTGCACAGGACAGCAGTGTGTCAGGGATTTTGCAACATAATTTCCTAGGAGGGCAGGAAGTGTAATGAGCACAATCCAACAGGTCTCTTCAGCCACTTCCACTGAGCTTTTCAGAGCTTCCTACTCCTGCCTGCCGTTACAGTGCCTGGTGCAATGCTTGAGAGAAGAAAAAGTGTTCAATGACTAATGCTTCTGATAGAGCTAAGATGCTTGGAAATCAGTCATAGGTGACTAACCTGTGGGATGGATGTCATTAGGAGCTTCATGTAACTACCTTGGACTTTTTACCATGCCTGAAAGTGGGTGCTGACACTACCAATGCGGCAACAGCAAGCAGCTATTAGTCAGGCAGAGTCCACTGCTGAATCTCCAAAGGTTTGTACTCAATGCTGTGAGTTGAGTGGCATATTCCCAGTCTCCCCCTCCATTTCCACACCATTGAATATCTGGTCCACCTACCCCTGCTTTGATGATCTGAACCAGAAGGTGTGTTCAGGTGTATAATTTGTTTGCCCAACTGAGACATGTTCTGCCTGTCATTATGTCCTGTTTGATGGTGTCAAATGACCTTTTGGTGTCGACAGAAAGAAGACGAAGAAGAATCTACTGTCAAACCCTTTATACCTGCACAAGGTTTCATTAAAAGCTGATTTGGTAAGAGTGTTTACACACACCTAAATATAACTCTTTTCTTTTTGAGATTAGATATTCTCCACCCTTGCCATAATGATACAGTAGGTGGATAGCAATTCTCTTCAGCCCAGACAGGGAAATTGTGGGGCCATCTTGGAGGCAGAGGTGAGTGAGTCGCGCACACAGTGTGGAAGACAAAGGGAACATTATCTCTGAAACTCAGCTTTAAAATGAGTATAATGTCCCTCCATACAATGGTCCTCTTTGAGGTTTCAAAATGGTTCTTCCCAATGAAGAAAATGTGTTTTTAACTGAATTAAAATATTATTGTACCTGCCAGGCACGAATGTACCCAACACGCCAACCACCCTGTCAGTCAGGGATGTGACTTGTCCTTGTAGCAGAGAGGGAAGAGATAGATAACAAGACCTGCCCAAAGCCACAGGAAGTATCTGCAGCAAACCTGGGAACAAAGCTGTGGGCTTGCTGGGCTCAAACCTGTTCCTGAACCACAAAAAGATTCACCTCCTGCAGCCAAATCCCTGCTTTCTGTATTGAGTCAGTGAGGATAAAAAATTAATTTAAAAAACCCATTTTTTTTTAATCTGTTAGAATGTTTGTAAGAAATAATTAAAATCCCAGCAAAACCCTTTTGATTCCTTATTTCTTGGATTTGGGGCTTTCTTCCCCTTAAATTTAATCTTTTAACAATTTCAAATATTTTCCTGAACCATCCGAAGTTATAAAGATCAACATTCTATTACTAAGAAAGGTGAAGATTAGTTTTCTATCAATAAACCTCTGGGGTTTTTTGGTATCTGTCAGGAAAACACTGACTGAGTGATGTTCTGCTAATAATATTAGAAGACTTTCCTCCATGTTACAACCTTCCACAACCACAGCAGCTGTTTAAAATTAGAACCAATGGAAGATGTTCTGAGTTCAAAACCAATGGCAAGAAGAAAGACAGAAGACACATGATGCCATCGATGGTCAGTTTTTATTACTGCACATAGACATTAAGAGAGGAAGAGAACCTACATTAAAAGATGAAAATTACAGGAAGTGGAGACATCTCGCAACATCAACAGCTTATGGCATAACCGTTGCTAAAGAACTCCCAAGATGCCCAGCAGTATGATATTAGTCAACTGAAGTTATCAAGAGAAAAGTTGAGATAGCAGTAGCAGAAGGAAGCAAAGACACAGCTTGGAAATTCTCAAAAAGATTATCCAAGCCAAAGAGAATGTGGGACAACCAAATCAAGAGAGGTCTCAGTCCGTTGCAGGTAGGTCTGTCACTTGGTTTTCATTCCACAAATGCTGATGAGCCAATAAACATCACACCACACTGAAGCACAAGGGTAATGTGCAAGGCTCATGCACTGAGGCAATTAACACGGGTGAGAGCTAACTGTGCCACAAGGCTCGAGGCACACTGTCTCACACTTGGTGGCACACACCTCCACACATGGAGCTGGACAGGGCTCTACGCACTTGGTGCAGCACTCGGTGACACAGGGCTCCACACACTGGGTGCACTGAGAGACACATGGCTTTATGCAGGCATCGATGCACTTAGGGGGACATACCTCCACGCATTGAGTGCCACAGGGCTCCACGCACTGGGTGGTGCACTGGGCGGCACAGGGCGTCGGGCAGACCTCTACACATGGTGTGCACTGGGAGACACAAGGGTCCGTGCACTGGGTGCTGCAGGACGTGGTGCACTGGGTGGCACAGGATGTTGGGCAGACCTCCACACACTGAGTGAGGCAAGGCTCCACACATACACTCTTGCAGGGCTCCAAACACTTCTGTGTGCAGATGGGAGGGGGCAGACAGGGCTGCTTGCACTGGTAAGACATCCTTCTGTGGCTGGGGTGAAGCTAAAGGCAAAGATAAAGAGGTACAAAATCAGAACATTTAGACTTTCCTCTTGAGTCATGATTCACAAGCTGAGCTCTTCAAAGTCATAGCAATCATCTGTTGGGCTGAGAAAAAAGACTGTTAGAAAATTATAGCTTGTGTGAATGATTTCTGGAATCACCACATGCAGATAAAACTGTCAGGTTGTTCCTTCTTGTCCTGTCAACCTACAAGCATCACCTCTAGGAAGAGCAATAAAGCCTGTTTTATAGAATTGCCTACAATTACAATTCATAGAAGTTGTAATGGGAAAATAGTTCCATTCCTTGTTTTCTTAATTAAATCAGCAGGTGTTCCAGAGCCCATCTCTCACTTATTCTTCAGTTCCTCATGCTCACACTGAGCATACCTGCCTTTGTGTAGACGTTGATCCCAAGGATAAAAAACAAAGACCAAAAATTCAGGCACGATCCCAATTCCTGTAGCTGTATATCATAGTATATCATTGGAGTTGTACTAAAATGAATGGCCTCATCCTTTCATAAAAGAAGAGTTAGCCCAGAGGTTGCAGAACCTATTTCCAGCTCATTTCCTCATCTTGACTTCTCTCAGATGTCTCCTGCAGCTTTGCCCTCAGGTGTCCTGCAGCATTCTTCTTCCAGGTGATGCTTCTTCCCACCCATCTCTTTTGAAGTCCCAGGACCTACTCTGTAGCATCCACTAATTTATTTAATTTGCAGACTTAATGAGGTATGAAAAGAATTAATGAAGATAGAATATGAAGGAGGATGAGAAAGTCACAGTTTCTGAAGTAGTGACAGGATACTTTCAAGCTACTTAAATAAGAGCAAACTTCAAACCAAGAGTTGAACATCCTCTTCCCCATTCCAGGACAAATCCTGGATTAGAAACACCAGAAAAAAACTCTTCTGTGATAGATTATATAGTCTCTTGACTAGAACAACCAAGTAAAACAGCCCTTGCATTATTCCATGATAAATCTAAGAAAGACTTACCTGTTCACCAATGCAGGTGAATGAGGGGGAAGTCAAATGAACTGGTGTGAGCATCAAAATGCAAACCTTTTATATGGCCCACATGGCGTCATCTCCGGAAACAAAGGAGCCCAGGGGTATGGACACCTGACCACTAACTACCTGAGCAGGCTCCACCTATACATGGTTCACATATTTGTTTGCATCCCAATTTTTGATGGAAACTCTCTCCCAGGAAAAACATGTGATCCTGAGCAAATTCTGCTTCTACCTAACACCAGAGTCATGTGGTTCCCAATGGGAATGTCATGGTAATTAAAAAATAGATGAGGTACTGGATTAATTACTTTTCAAAAGCAGATCTAATGCACTCAGATATTTTTGTGTCCTTATTTCCATAATGTCCAAATGATACTGAACGTTGTCTTTATAGAATCACAGAATCAATCAGGTTGGAAAAGACCCTTGAGATCATCAAGCCCAACCATTCGGTGCCACAAGTATGGGTAGCTATTTTTAGGGAATAGGAACAATTGATTTACTATGAGAAATATCATGTCCTAATTCTTATGATAGGAAACAGCTAATCCTTCAGTGGGCCATCAGCACTTCCATGAACTGATGAGGTATTTGTTCCTCTAATACCTTTTCAACCATTAAATACACCCAATACTCTCCACCTTCTATTAACAGTATTCATGTTTGGCAATGCAAGTGGAGACACAGCTCCAGTTACCCAGGAGACCTCTTGAAGCCATTGAGGGTGAAGTAAATGGACAATCATTTTAAAGCATTTTTTCCCACTGTCAAAGCATCTTAAAGGACTTCAGTAGGATTTAGGCCCAGGAACTTCATATTTGCATATAGAAGATTTCTATTGATCATGTCTCAGTCCGATCTGCAGCACAGAAAATCTTTATTTCTCTGAGTTCATTCCAACCATAGAGGTGGAATGTGATCGTCCAACTAGGTGACCAAATTCCCCAATGAGATCACTCACAGAGATGCTAAGTAGGCAAAAAAATATTCTCCAACAACCAACCTGCTGAGCATGAGCAGCGCATCCTGTTTACACTGGAAATTGGAGAATTGCAGGCATCGGCACTGGTACCATTCGAGTGTTTGCATGGGGAAACCTGAATTCTTATCCTAAGCTCATCAGGTAAACTGAGGGATCTGCACTACTCATGACGTCCTCAGGGTTTGTTCAGTCTTTCCACTCCTCTTCTTTTGCTGAACAAACCTGGCTCATGATGTGAAGTTTTTCCCTGAAACTTACCCTGCTGCACTGGCAGGAAGAAAGAGGGACCTGTGCAGCATGATGTGCTTGTCCTAGTTATCTACTTCAGGGTGAGGAGAAACACTCATGGCTGCATCACACAGACCCTGCAGATTGTAAAACCATTAGAGAGCTGCTGGCTCAGCTCTAGGCATCCAGTCTTCTGACAGATTAATCTCTCCCCATCTTCTCCTCCCAGAGCCAACTCCACTGGGTGATGCTGAGCAAGCAGTTGTCTTCCAGTACGTTTAGGTCCCTCACAGCAGCAGCCTTTAACACTTAACTCACTGAGGAGTCTCTCACAGTCTGGTTTGTACGGTTCTTCATGTTTCTCTAGGGCTTCAGGTTCACCTCTAAAACCGGCACTGAGGACAGGTCCTACATCTCCCTTTTTATAGTGGGTTATTGTATAACCTGTTTTTAAATTTGATTAGTCTTTTAGGAAAAACAGACATTTCAGGAGAAACAAATTGATCTGTGTTTGTAATAGGTGGGAACATCAGAGGGCTAGATCATTATTCTTAATTAACACTTATTTGTGTTAGCTCTGTTATATTTATGAGCAATTTGGTCCCTTGACCAGTCACACTCAGGACAGTGAGTCAGGACCCCACAGCAATGTCCTTTCATGGTCACCCTCCATGGGCAAAAGAAGATGGAAACAGTGATTTTTCCATATCTGGCTCTTTTTGTGTCTGTTTCATTAAATGGCAGTAAAGACAGCATGGTCAACAATTTTGGCTCCAAATAACCCAGGAGAAAGTTCCTATTTCTCCACCAAAACTTCCCAAAGATGGAGGGACAACAAGATCTGAGCCATTTTCCAACAGCTATGGGAGATACCCCTGCAGCCATGAAACATCTGCTGGGCACAGGGATATGATTGTTAAGAGAAACACAAAACCTCAGAATGTGCAGAACTCACCATTTCTGATGGAAACATCTCAAACTGATACTTACTTTTCCTTGGGAAACTCTTTGGATGTGAATTATTTAGGGCTTTCCAGCCAGAGTTCTGCTAGAAAAACAAAATCAACCAATGATTTAATAAACTGCTCAACACATTGCTTTAAATATATATAAAATATATTAAATACATTAAATATTTTAAATGTCTCTAGATTTCTTTGCATTCCTTGATTTACCTAAAACCCTCATAAATAAGCCCTCTTCTCTGTGCCATTCAGCACCTGTAGGCATCAGGAATTTCATTTTGCATCCCATAAAGTAGACTACCCAAAATTTCACAGAAACCAAGGATTGTCCCCATATTCTCATATGTCCTCATATTCTCTGGGCCTTCCCAGTCCAATCTCCTGCACTTTATTGCAATTAAATCTTAACATCTGGGGCTTGATCACACCTGACTTTCCCCTCTCATCATTCCCTACCACAAGTAACAAGGGAAGGTGTGAGGGCGTGATCCAGCACCAAGGGCATCTTTCAGATGGGGCTGGTCTCCAGGTTGCTGGTCCATGACTGGGGCTTTGGAAATCACTGCATAGCTGAGATGCCAAGAGGCTGAGAGTAGAATGCAATTAGTCTCACATGAAAACAAGTGGCTTGTCTAGTCCATGCCCTTGGGACTATTTGATCAAGTAATTAGATCATTGCTTCTGGGGCTGAGAGGAACCCAAATACAGCACTATCCGCCTCTTTTCCTGTTTACTCAGGAAGGTGAGTGCTCTATGAAGAATGATAAAAGAGCATCTGAATGCAATTAAATCCAAAAACAGGGGAACTAGCTGTGGTTATGACCAAAAAAAACTTAATCCTTTTTATGTGTTGCAGAGTTTTGCTTCAATTATTCAAGTATTTTAAACTGGAGATCTGAATTTCCTTACAGGTTTATACTTCGCTGAATAAAACTGTGTTGGAATCTCAGAGGAGCAGGTTGTAGAGCTCAGAGCATGTTGTGTGACAGAGCAAGAACTGTAGGACTACGACATTTGCTTATGCTGAGCAGCAATTTTCTCCTTAAGTGCTGTAACTATGTAATCGGTGCAGAATGAACACCTAGGTGTTCAGGGGGGAAGGTTCTCAGTTTCTCTTCCTACAGCACAATCTTGTGATGTTCATCTGGAAGCGAAGAATCTGCTCTGTGCTAATGGGCTAAGCATTCGATTATCTGAATTTCTACAGTCACATGCAGAACTAAATGTGCTGTGTGATGCTACAAATCAACAGGGAAAAGGAAAAATCTTGCCTGAATGATGTCTCTTCCATCTACAGATCTGTATCTCCCAGCAGATTGTTCTGTTTGATTTGGGAGCAGCAGCTCCCCAATAAATATATATAAATTTAGTGAGCTTTTTTCTAGGAGTTTGGGAATCAAACCTCAGTGAGTTTTTCCAAGGAATTTGGTAGTCAAATCAGACCTCAGTGAGATTTTTCTAGGAGTTTTTTGAGTCAAATCAGATTTCAGTGAGGTTTTTTAAGTAGTTTTTGGAGTTAACTCAGATCTCCAATAGAGGTGATCAGGAAATCAGAATCATTAGGGATTGGAAGGGACCTTGAAAGATCATCTAGTCCAATCCCCCTGCCACAGCAGGATCACCTGGACCAAGTCACACAGGAACAGATCCAGGCAGGTCTTGAACATCTCCAGTGAAGGAGACACCACAACCACCCTGGGCAGTCTGTTTCACGCTCTTTCACCCTCATTATGAAGTTCCTTCTGATATTTATACGGAACCTCCTATGTCCCAGCTTGCCCCTTGTCCTAGCTAAAGAGACCCAGCTCCCTCAGCCTTTCCTCATAAGGGAGGTGCTCTACATCCTTCATCACTTTTGTTGCTCTATGCTGGACACCCTCCAGCAGCTCTGTGTCCATCTTGAAGTAAGGGGCCCAGAACTGGACATAACACTCCAGATGTGGTCTCACTAGCGCAGAGTAGAGGGGGAGAAGAATCTCCCTCAATCTGCTAAACAACCCCCCTCTGATCCTCCCCAGGATGCTGTTGGCCCTCTTGGCCA
>VZRI01013922.1:0-27973 GCA_013397515.1 Upupa epops | reverse complement strand
AGCAGGCATCTCCACACTTGGTGGTGCACTGGGTCACCTCCTGGCAGCAGGGATCTACACACTTGTTGGTGCACTGGGTCACTTCCTGGCAGCAGGGATCTACACACTTGTTGGTGCACTGGGTCACTTCCTGGCAGCAGGGATCTACACACTTGTTGGTGCACTGGGTCACTTCCTGGCAGCATGAATCTTCACATCGAGAGGTGCACTGGGTAACTCTGCAGCAGGGGTCTGTCTGTCTGGTGATGCACTGGGTCAATTCTTGGCAGCACTGAGGCACATGTGTGGCAGCTACAAGGCAGCATAGATCCCTACACCTCCCTCGCTGTGTCACACCAAGATTCCCCAGGTTTACATAAGTGGTGGAGCCCTGAGGAATCCCACCATAGCAACAGGGACCCCCACATGGAGGTAAACACTGGAAGTTACAGAGAGCTCCACAGGGATCCACTCGTTCATTCACAGGAAAGCTCCTCACCAAGACAGCAGGAGGTTGAAGGCAGAGCTGTCTCAGTTGGCAATCATTTTGGCAACGCATCTTTGAAAGAGGGGAGATGTCTGAAATCAGGAAAGGAACATATTTTGTGGAAAAATGAGGCATTCAGTTTTCTCAAGACTATTTGATACATTAACTATATTGCTACTGAACAACAGACTTGGAAAACAACATGGAGCCCATAGCTGAGCACTAACTCCATGTGAAACCATTCAGATGAGTTTGTAGCTACTGGCAGCTACACAGACCTCAAACAACTTCTCAAAACAGGAAAGAAAATGTTGGTGTTTGGACTCCACTAGATTGTATTGCAGGGTCTGATGTCACAACAGCCACCACCATCCACAGACCCCCTTGGTTTACAATGAACTCTTTGACAATGCTTCCCTATGTCCACCAAAAGAGGAGACTAATAGTGCCCAAGTCCTCAGCTAGAGGACATAAGTGGAGGCTTCATGCTAGAAAACTCCCACAAGGAAAGGATCTGACACTCCCAGTTCAGCAGCTTTCCCAGGTCTTCTCATCTAGACTTCCTTCCAGGCATTGCTTACCCTTGCAGCCTGCAAGTCTCCATTTCTTATCTTCCCTCACACTTTTTTCTTTGAAGTCCCAGACCTGTGTTTTGATCTCTCTCAAACCCAATAATTTCCTGGTTAAAACAGGGTAACAATGTCATCAGGGAAAAGAGAGAGGTTAGTCCACTCTCAACTACCCTGAGATGCTTTTCAGTTGGAGAAAGCCCAGCAACTGTAAAACACACAGCAAATAAAGGCTGATATAAGATGGAATAAATATTTATCTTTAGCTAAGCTGCTTGATAAGCACCACACACCAACCTCACTAGGCAGAAGCACTCACAACTCACCAGCCACTACTTTACTTCCCAGTAAGCCAAGAGGGACTTACCCAGTTCACCACCAGCAACTAGCAAAATGAAACCCCAGTGGTTTGAGAAACACTATAATATGAACCCTTTTATATGATTTCAGTGTCCGTGTGCCCGGAAGTGAGACACCTCAGGGGTATGGAAATAGAATTTTTAATAATCCAGCTCTGCTTCTTCTCCAATCCTTCAATTACTCCTTTACATTATAATTTTTAATGAAACCGAGGCACTGAGATTGGACATGCGACATTATGACTGCTGCCTGTAAGCTTGAATTCTTGATCCATGCATTTCCTATGGGGAGGAAAGAAGTGGTGAGGTATCCTGGAAACAATTCACTTCAGGATTAAACATAGTTTGGTTAAAACTTCACATTCTCTTGCACCTTCCCCTTAGACAACCACACAGGCCAGGATTACACATGGAGTAGGACTGTAATCAGCTTATTTCTGCTCTTCAAACTTCCTTACCCCTATGAGTGCACAATATCCCTTCTACTAAGAATATTATTCACGATAAAGCAATAAAGGTGTAAAGGGTAGGTGTCAGTAGGAAGGAGCCAAGCTCTGCTCAGTGGCACCCCAGGATAGAACAAGGGACAGGGGGTGTCAGCTGGAGCAGAGGAGATTCCACATCAAGAGGAGAAGCATCTTCTTCCCAGTGAGGGTGCCAGAGCCCTGGAAGGGGCTGCCCATGGAGATTGTGGAGTCTCCCTCTCTGGAGATGTTTAAAACCTGCCTGGACTGTTCTTGTGCCACTGTATCTAGGGGATCCTGCTCTGGCAGGGGGATTGGACTGGATGATCTTCTGAGGTCCCTTCCAATCCCTAACATTCTGTGATTATGTGGTTCTGTGACAATCTGTTCAGAGTTTCCCTTGGTGCAGCCACTGTCTCTCACCTTGTCTCTGAGCATCTCTGAGAAGAGTTTCTCTGTTAAGAACTTTAAGAGAGCTGAAAGGGGCCCTGGGATCTCCTTTAAGTCTTTTTCCTTCTTCTCCCCATCCATCATCGCCTCAAGGCTCCTGGACCATCTTGGTGGTTTCCACTAGACTTACTTCAGTTTGTTGGAGACCACTGTCCCTGAGTGGGACCCATAGTCCAGACATGGTCTCATGTAGGGGAGAACTCACCACCCTGTAACTGCTGGTGTAGACTGGGGAGAGCAGCCTGATACATGGGAGCACTTAAGTTTTTTGTGCAACTTCATAACATCACTGTTCCTCAAGCTAACATAAGTGAAATCTGCTCTGATTCTGGCAGTTAGACAGGCAGGAGAGATGTCACACTGGGATAAGATCATTCCTGTCACTTAGGCTTGTTCCAGGACTCCTCCTGTGGTTGTTCACCTCTACGCAGTGAGGCTGCAGTGTGATGAACCATCTGTGTTTGGTGCTGTAGCCATAGAGATTCTGGTAGTGGCTCTTTTTGGTTTGTTGTGCATGTTTTTATCATACAGAAGACTAAACCAAAATTGAGCTACACTGGTCATGAGAGATGATGCCTTGTGCATGACTGTCACAGCACGGAGTTGCCACTTTCTGCCTGCCACAACTGTGGTCAAGTGAAGATGCTCCTGTCTGAAAATCCCTCATCTAAGGAGGGAAGGAAGAGACAACAAGTGCCTGTGAGAGATCAAAGACTGAAATTCCCTTCTCTGCTCACTCCAAACAAGCCCTAAGTTACTTGGTGACACAAGCATCGAACCAGTATTACTTGTAGCTGGAGACAAAGGTGTGTTCTTGTGTCTGCACACTCTTCTTCCTCTAAATGTGAATGTTCACACTGCTGAGCATCATGGTGTCCAACTTAGTGGTTTTTGGTTATTTAAGTTGAAATAAATAGATGTGAGACATGTGACCACTTGGGTTGCCAGTTCACCGCTGACCATAGTGATTTGAAGCAACCCTCAGTGTAATTCCAATTTTGGTAAACCAGCGGGCTGAAGGGGAAAGGGTGGTGGTCACTTCTATCATTTGTCTGCTCTTCGAGGATGTTACTGCATGAAGATAAAGGCAACACCATGGCAATAGAGCAGTGTTTTGAGTCAGAGCTTTAGGAGAGAATGCAAAGCATCACAAGACCAGTGACGGTCTAAGAGTTTCCAGAAGCACATCAGGACACTGCCACCAGCAACACAGTGGCTGAACAGGACAGCAGCAGTGACAGAAAGAGGTCAGATGAGGCTAAAAATAAAAGAATTGCCTGAATCCCACATCCCATCCTGTCTCTAATGGGCTGCATGATGTGTTGGTCTGGAGGATGTTTTACTGTCACAGAAAAACTGACACATGACTGGGCAACTATTTGTGAGTGAGCTGAGAGTCCATTCATTTCCCAAATTCTTCTCTAGCGTCAGCCCTGCTGAGAGGACACGTGAATTCCCAAGCCATCTTTGCTCACTCAAGGTAACACTACAGCCACGGAAATAGCCAGTTTCCATTAAAAATGATTAGTCAAATAATTCATCACAGGGCAGAGGTGGAGCAGGTCTGGGTTCACAAAGAGTAGCTTGTCTGTGTGCCTGGGGCACCTCACCTCCAGGGGCCAAGCTCTTGAATACACAGGGCAGATCCCATGTTAAAACACCCATGTGTGCTCGTTGCCTTTATTTGCTACTGAGCTCGGTAAGTACCTCTGGGACTGTGCAGCTCTCAGCCCATCGCTGTTAATTTTTCTGCTAGGGGCTGAAACGGAATTCTGCTACCAGCCATGCAAGGGAAATTATTGGCTCTCCCCACCTCCTTGGTGATAAGGGTTTGAAAGAATAATAATCTTCCTTCAAGCTTACTTTGCTGTCATTCCCATGGGTGCTCTACAAAGGACTTCCTGTTGTCTCAGCGCTGGATTCAGAAGGATAAAACACGATCTTGCTCACAGAGCACCTACAACTGTGCATGTAGCTATCGTCTAAGTGGTGAAGTGATTGAAGCATCGCGTACAGCAGCAGCCAAGGTCCCAGGTAAGAGTCCATTAGCCTTCTGGTAGACCTGAACACCTTTCTTCTATTTGTCTAACCAGTCATTGCTTTTAGCCGTGGCTGCATCTCTTACAATTGCTGTGCAGTGGATATTGTCGTGTGAAGGAGTTTCAGGAGAAGGCAAAATCATCTGTTAAAGAGAAGGGATCAAAGTTTAAATCTGATGAAATTGTTATTCAAATTCATTGCATCCAGAAACACAAAAAAGATCCTTCTAAGGTGAAATTGTTTGGCTGAAAATTATTTTAATAAGTAAATATGAGTTCAGGAATCTATACAAAAAAACAGAACAAACAGACTTATTTTCATAAAGAGCAGTTGAAGAAATTTGAAACAAAATTATTTTACAAACCAGCTAAGTTTCACTTTGATCCTTATTTCATGAACAAATTGTGTCACAAACAGCAACTGTCTTACTGAAGAATTGACCAGCCAAGAAAATTAACATCTGATGGTTTGGGATGCTAGACACCAAATTGCTCCTTTTTCTTTCAGGATTGCCTTCCAGGGTTGCAGGGAGATGTCTTCCCAGTGCAAGCTGCCCTGTCTGCCCCCTTCCACTGGCGAGAGGGACAGTTCTCCACCACATTGTGCCATGGTGAATCTGAATGTCTGCCCTGTGAAGGACATACATCTCTGTCCTGAGCAGACTTTTCAGGTGGACTCCTGTCAGTATCAAGATGCAGCCACCTGCCTGGATGCTTGTCCTCAGGTTGTCCTCATTCCCAGGGACACCTGTGTACCTCCATGTGCAGGTGCCTGTGTGTGCCCAGCAGTGATGCCCTGTGACCCCCCCCAAAGCAAGGGGGGAACCGACTTCCCATTCCAGCCCACAGCCTCACCAGTGGAGCTCTGCACCACTGAGACAGTTGGGACATGTGTGGAAGCCTGCTCCGTGCAGCACCCAACCTCAGCAACAGATCCCTGTACTATCGAGACATCTGGGATGTCTGCGAAGACCTTCCCCTTCCAGCACATAATCCCAACAGTGGAGCTTTGCCATCCTGACACAGTCAGAACATGCGTGGAGACCTTCCCTCTTCAGCAAGCAGTCTCACAGGTGGAGACTTATGATCCCAAGACAGTTGAGACCTGCATGGAAAATGTTCCCTTGCAGTACCCAGTCTCAACTGTGGAGCCCTGTACCCTCGAGGTGCTTGAGACCTGCACCGAGGAGCCCTGCTGTGCTCAGGATGTGAAGATTGATGACCTCTGCTCTGACCAGTCTTCGGTTACATGTGTGGATCTCTGCACATCCCAAAACATGACTTGTACGGAGTCCTGCATGTTCCAGAATGCTGCAGAACCCATTGGGACATGCATACCCGAAAGCACCACAGAGCTGTGCACAGCACAGGACAATGCAGGACCCACAGAAAGCTGCTCTACCAAGGACTCAGCCAAGGATGCCAGTGTCTGCCCAACCTCACAAACACCCTTCCGCCTGAACACCCGCACAGCTGTCATCGTGGAGCAGTGCCTTTCCAGGTGTCAAAACTGGCTGCAAGGGAAGAATTAAGAGTGGAATTGGTGAGCATGAGGTTTCCCTGCTGAGAAGAGACCTACGCTGGTGAGTCTCTTGGTTTCACACGTGTAACAGCAAGAGAGAAAAATTTCTTCACGCTTAATAAAAAAACAATACTTTTCAACCATCTGCTAGTTACAGCTCTTATTTTTATTGCCTAATGTTAACTGCAATAATAAAGGAAAAAGTGTAGTGCAAGTATTAATTGCATTCATGGAGAACCATTTCATCATCTTCAACCTTTTTACTACCCACATAAAAACAGCTACTCTCATAATCTGTCTTAAATCCAGTTATGGTTTTGCCTTTGGGTTTTCTATCCTCTTTTCTAATGGTCTTCTAGACTGAAATGATGAGAATATGGAGAAAAGCAGCTCAAAGGCATTATTTTAGCATAGCTTAGGAAAGGTCTTTTAAGGAGATAGAAAATGAGAGATGGCATTTAGGGTGAGGTAAGACCAAACACAGAATAGAAAGAGGTTACAGAAAACACCAGGAGAAGAGTCACTTAGAAATGGGAATTTTGTTGCACAACATCCAGTTAAGTCTGGTAAAACTGGATGATAAGAAGTTTTCATCATGCAACGCTTTGCCCCAAAGCCAGACTTGTGTCTCTAAATATTAGCAGTAATTTTATGCAGTATATGGATAAAAGCTTTGTAGAAGTTACAGAAAAACAGAGGGAGAAGGACATGCCAACTTTTCCAATATTTCCCTACCATGTAATTGATGTATCTGAGATTTCTCCCTCAGCATCACCAACAGACTTGGTGTCAGCACCCCAAATTCTCTTTACTCCTGGTAGCATTTGGCATGAGCTGCTGTTTGCTGACACAGCGGTTTGCTGCTGCAGCTGTGACAAAAGCCCAGTCAAGCTCAGGGCAGTCTGGAAAAGTGATGAGAACCGGCATCCGTAAGCAGCTGCTCATGGAAAGCCATTTTTATTGCATTATGGCACTTCACTTGCTGGGCCTTTAACACCCTCTCTTCAAAAGGATTTTTCTGCCTGCATGCACACGTCAAATCAAATCTCTCTGTGTGTTTGTGCACTCCATGTATTTGCAAAGCAATTAAACTAGTCCTTAGAGTGCAGCAATAACTGCAGCTCATTGGATTGGGGGAAGAAATCTTGATGAATCTGTAAAGTTTGACAAATGTCTGGATTTTATTTTTTTTCTCCAATAAATAAATCAACCTAGATCATTCTCCAGACTCTGTTCCAGATTACCACGCCTGAAACTACATATATCACCCCCATTATGTTGTAATGAGGCTCTCATGAGGTAGATTAGATCTGCAGCATTAGAATTTTGGGAACGCCTATAAATCAAACATGAGTGACAACAGCCTATAGTAACGTAAAAATGACAACTAAAGGTGAACCAAAGCAAAGATGACAGGCAGAGGGACACAGTTTACTTTGCACCAATGACGCAAAGTCTTAGATATGACCAGCTCATGGTTATGAGATGCTTTTTTGCCACCCTACTGCTAGGCTGCCCTTTACAAATTGTTTTGCTCTCCCACATAATCTCAGAACTTCTCATGAGAAACTTAGATTGCCCTGCCTGGCAGTTCCCCTCACAACCCCAACATTTATGGTTATGCTAACATAGTGTCCTCCACCCCAGTGCAATTTGACATTTAAACACCCGTCTACTGATGCGAAGAGTCTGTTGGCATCACCCTGGATGCTTCTGAGCACTTAACCAGCACCAACAAAACAAAATCTGGAGTCTGAGACATTTCCTCCAGCACAGTAACCACTCAGCAGGTGAGGAAGAGAATTTCCTTTCCTCAAGTGTCATTGAGCCAGAAGTGTTCATCAAGACCCAGATGAAGGTTTCTTTAGCTCTTTAAATGTCTCCACAGCCCACCAACAGCCACAGGTATGATGAATTTCATATGAAAACTAAATATACACTAACTTCTTTTGTTAGGTGAATCAACTGTAACTTCAGCGTTTCTTCATTCAAGGAATCTGGGCCAACAATGGCCTTTGTGACCGGGCTGCAGTGCCCTTGTCCCAGTCCTGGGACTGCAGTGTAAAGCAGGAAGAGGACCAGATCCAACTAAATCCTTTCACTGTTTGGTGTTATCTGAGATTGTACAGTGTTTGTGTATAAAAACTCATGAGCAGCCTGTTCATTGCCTTCTTCCAGCTCTTCATTCCTTTGATTGTTCTCATGTTCTCCTCACCATGATCGCCTCCTCTCACTCATCCATCATTATTCTGGTTCTTGTGACACCTCATCATCATCAGGGTGGAGTGTAATTGGTACAGCTGAAAGAGAGGCACCAGGGGTGATTGTGGCATTCTTAACATATCAGCCAGTAATTTATGCCTTTCCTACAGAGAGGAAGGAAAGAACAAAATGTCACCCAATCTTGGTTCAGCCAAAGTCTGTTTGCAAACAGAAGTCAAAGACCTCATCTCTCAGGCATGGCTGAAAAGTCTAAGAGCTTGCACATGGATATCTCAGCTGCTACTGAGATGAAGGACCATAAGCAGTACCCCAGAGCTGGTAGTTCTTGCTTCATGCAGCCAGATGAGTCACTGTAGGAAGCTGATTGTTTAGAGCAGGATGGTTGTTGCACATCTGCACTTAGTGCTACCAGTCTGGAGTCCACATTCTCCCAGCCTGACCCACCAGCTCCAGAAGATCTTCCAGGCATTAGGAGGAAACTGAGAAGTCCAGTTAAAATTAGCATCTCCCACACTGTCCTGAAAACACCCCTCAGCACAACTAACTCTTCAAAACACACACAAGCTGCACTAAGTGAAGAAATGAACAGAAATAATTAGCTCAGCCATTGCAACGTTGGCTCTGAATTCCCTATTTCTACATCCAATTTTTATCCTCTTGTTTTTAGGTTACCATCCAACATCTTGTATGATCCTTGGTCTTTCAGGACCAGATGACTTTTGCCAACAGGCTGTGACTGAACTCCATTTTGAGTTATAAACTTCAGCACAAAAGTCCACCCAGGCAAGAAAATGGCTGGAAACCTGCCAGAGCCAAGCACACCTTCCTCCCCACTCTCTTCTCCAATGTAAACAAAGAGAAATGAAACTCATAAACAAACAGAAATGTTGCTCTTAAACAAAGGAGGCCACAGGCAGAACTAGTAGAGCCTGGTTTCCACCATCTGCCCTATCTCAAACAGCCTGGTGAAGGAAGAACCCAGGAGTCCTTTCTACTACTGCAGCATTAACCAAGTCTTTACTTGTTTCATGAAACTAGTAGAGATTTAGCATTTGGAACAGGCTGTCCAGGGAGATGGTAGAGTCACTGTCCCTGGAGGGGTTCAGAAAATGAGTAGATGTGGTCCTGGAAAACAAGGTTTAGTGGCCATGGTGGGGTTGTTTGATATTTGACTGGATGATCTTGTAGGTCTCTTCCAACCTTAATGATTATATGATTTATTGGAACCATGTCGCTGGGAATTTTTTTGAAAATAATAGGTTAGGATATTAAAAGTGGGATCATAGAAGCATTACACCTTGGGAAAAACACGGTAAAGAAAGATGAGTCCCTATAAAAAAGGAGGAAGTAAGTGATTTCCCTGTCTGTACATCTCCAAGGAAAAAAAATTGAGAGGAGTGTGTGGGGCAGTCAGGGGTTGCATTCCTGCAGGCAACACAGCATGGAACATGGTCCATCACTCTGCTTACTGCCTGGCTTTCCCCAGTGCTGCTGCCCCACAAACCTTGTGCAAGCAGCTCCTAGACCTGTGCTGTTCAACTTCCTGAGTGCTGCCATACCAGTGCCAAACAAATGGTCATCCCTGCCAGGCGAGCTCTGTCTTGCCCCAGTGCATCCACTCTAGTCCTCGACACAATACCTTGTTCCACCCCAGTGGCACTGTGCCCAGCTAGATCAACCCTTTGGTGGTGTTCTTATCAAGTCATGTTTCCCAACATGCCCTCTCTGCCCCCTTCCACCCTCTGCGCCAGATGACTCTCCTGACACCACCCATGAGAACTTCTTTGTTGCTTCCTCTCCACCTGATGCTCTTGTAGTCACCCCATGGTGGCTGGAGCTGCTTTTCAGGACAGCAGGGAGCACCATTTCCCCCCAAACAGAGAAGACTCCAAACCCAAGATTTCAAATATTACTCAAACTTGTAACTTCCTCTGAAAACAGGTTGGCTGTAGGAATTGCAATTCTCATGTTGATGTTGCTTGGCAGTGAGGAAGCTAATGGGCAAAGGCACCAAAATTGTCCCCACCACCCAGGAAAGCAGCTGAAACAAGCGCAATCCTTGACTCACTTCCACCATGGCCACAAGAGGTGACTCAGATCTACACCAAATCCTCAGCTTTTGATTAGAGCAAGCTTGGAGAGACCACAACTGAGCCAGCCACCCCCATCACTTCCCAGCCCATTTCCAAGTTTGGGAGAAGACAGGAAACTCCATGGGCAGCAGAGTGAACTGTTGCTGCCTCCATCCTCAGCCAGAATCCCCACTTGTGGCAGCAATGATGGCTCCAAGCTCAGGGTGATAGGCTAGGGAAAAAAATCAAAGAGGACTGGTGGCATCCAGGCTGCTACACCTGCCCAGCCTCTGAGCACTACCGCAAAAAGCTGGTTCATGGTTAGACGAAGCCCAGAAAGTGATTTCCAAAGTTAAACTCCACGGTTGGATCAGAGGGTGTGTCTAAGCAATATCAGGGTGCCAGCTCTAGGACTGATGAGAGGGACGGGATGGTGTCCAGCTCCCCACACCAGACACCCAGGGGAGTGTCTGTGCAGGCACAGCAAGCACATACACATGTGACTGTACATGCACACATGCAGCGTCCTCTGCTGGTGTTCCACAGGAGACGGCAGGAAGGGAGACAGAAAGGACTTGGAGTCTTCAGGAGTGGAGGTAATGAGTAGTAGAATCATGCAATCATACAATCATTGGGTTGGAAGGCACCTCCACGGCGTATTCAGTCCAACCCCCCTGCACCAAGCAGGGCCAGCACACCCCAGCTCAGGTTGCCCAGAGCCACAGCCAGCCTGACCTTCAATGGCTCCAGGGATGGGGCCTCCCCCCTCTCTCAGGGCAGCCTGGTCCAGGGATTCTCCACCCACAGCTTCAACAATTTGTCCTCAGCTCTGCCCTCACTCTGCCCTTTTCCTGCTTCCAATCAGGACCCGTCGTCCTGTCATTCCCTGCCGTTGGGAACAGCCTTTCCCAGCCTTCTGACAGCCCCTGCCAGGGACTGGAAGATCACAGCTCCCCCAGAGCCTTCTCCTCTGCAGCTGAACAGCCCTGGCTCCCTCAGCCTGTCCCAGAGCAGAGGGGCTCCAGCCCTCTGAGCATCTTTGTGGCCTTCTCTGTACTTCTTGTGTTGGGGGCTCCAGAACTTCCTCAGGAGCAATTTTATCTTGATTATCTGCATTTCCTGTTGTTAATATGCATTTCATGTTAACAGCATTTCCCAGACCTCTGGGACTCATGGACTGCCATGCACCATGCTGCCGCTCACCAACCTCCTCTTCACAGGGAAAAGCAGGATCCCTTGGAGGGAAGCAAAACAATTCTTCATAGGAGTAAATGTGGCATAATCTCATCTCACCTTCCAAGTTACGTTTACTCTTAGTCTCTCTAAAGATTTCCTTCACTTTTAGAAGCTTGTGTGGTCTCCACATGCTGGCTGATCACATATCATCATTTCCTATCCTTTTCCAGACCTAGAACACTTTAGCTAAACTTGTGAGTTTCCTTCTGAAAAGATAATTTACTCAGTGATAGTTTCTGAAAAAAGCTCGCCTTCTGTAGAGACATTTAAAACCCTGGACATGTTCCTCTGCAACTTAATCTAGGGGATCCTGCTCTGGTGGGGCGATTGGACTCGATGACCTTCCAAGATCATCTTCCAATCCCTAACTGCTTGTGATTCTGTGACTGAAAACGGCCATCAGGATAAATTAGGAGCACAAGCAGCACAGAAAAATCCTTCCTTCCCCTGGAGGATCAATGGGTGAGAGGAACAAGATAATCCAAGATACGGGTGCCCTCTCTGCAAATTCTGAGGTGCAAAAGCAAATGAAGGGTTTAATTAACTTCTCCATAAGTGCAGTTAGCATCTGCATTAAAACAGTCTCAAAACAAGACAAGTATCCTCCAAAGCCTTGTTTCGGCCAAGAGATTAATTCTTAATTCTAATTGTGATATTATTCAAATGCAGCAAGACTCCTTTTTGATATTAAAGGCATCGCTATCTGCCTTTCAGCATGTTACCACGGGGAGCCTCAGAATCCAATTATCTCGGTGGAAATATGCTAAATATCCTCATTAACTTGTAAAAAAAGAGTAGAGCCATGTGTTATAGGAAAGCTGATGTATTATGCTGCTTAATGTCACAACGAATTAGCAATAAAGGAGGTTGCAATAGACATAACTTGCTGAAATGCCTCAGCAGTAGAGGAAAATAAAGCATTTTATTCCAATTAGCTTAATTCCTGATAATGACATTGATGTAGCGATAAAACTCTCTGTGTATAATGAGATCTGGTCCTGGGAAAGTTCAGGCATCCTGCTTTGTGTATGGAATGAGGCAGGAAAGCGGAGGTAACCTCAGTAGATCACCCTCAGGTCTCAGTAGGCAAATGAAAGGAGGAAACAAGAGGAAGAAAAGGCAAAGGAGGCAAGTTAGGAAGGAAACAACCGCAGATAAACCCTCAGTGTCCCGTGGCTGCACCAGACATTTTAATTCTGACCTCCCAAAGCAAAGCCCATCCGTTCAAGCTGGGAAGCCTTCCCACTTTCCAAACCCCACATGTAAAAGCTTTCTCACATTAAACCTTCAGAGCAGCACTTTCCCTCCATCAGCACTAACCTATACTTCTGCACTTCCCTGCTGAATCAGAGATTCAGAGTCCTACAGGCATAAATGGTAATTTCCTCCTTTATTTTCTGTTGAGAAACCTGACTGCTCTGACCTAACTCCCATTCCAGACCTAAAACACCCCAAGTCCCAACACCAGCTCAACATCAGTCACTACCATTAGTACACACCTCACACACCCACAGATCTTGGTAATGCTCCATCTGTGCCCCGTTCACTCCCAATGCTTCTTCCTTTCCTCCCTATTAATGGAGGAGCCGAGCAATTTCCCAGAGCCACAAGGTCTTCAGACAGAAAAACCGCAAAAACAGCTGCTCACAAAGCCCAGTGTGAGGAGGTACCAGTTTTCTCATATTTTCAAAGAAGTTTTAGGTGAAGTTGATATACATGAAATTTTAGACATTAAAATACACCAGGAAAAATTTCAGCATGACCCTAAGTTTGTAGGTGCTACCATCACCATGATGATAGCAACAGCTGCTTGTATGGCCACACACACACTTAGATATTTCGCACCTTCCTTTCTTTCTGCATACAGACCCAAATCTTACTCCAGATGATCCTACCATAGTCCCAGTGCTGCCATGAGCCAGATTTCAGCTTCACCTAGCCCTGGGTTATATCACTTCTCCAAAGCCATCCCACAACCCAGGCAACCACAGCTACCCCTTGTGACAACATACAGAGCAGTGTTCTGGGAATATTTGTGCCCAAGAATCATAGAATCGTTGAATAACGGTCTGGTTTAGATTGGAAGGGATGTCAGAGCTCATCTATACCAACCCCCTGTCAGGAGTAGTGATGCTTCTCAACCAGACTTAGCTGCTCAAGGCCTCATCCAACCTGGCATTGAACACCTCCAGGGGCAGTTGATTCCAGAGCTTCTGGAATCAGTGGAATCACTTGGAATCAGTGCTAGCACCCTAGCACTGAAGAGCTAGTCCAAACCTCCTCTCCTTCACTTCCAAACAATTTTGCCTTATTCTATAGCTGGATCCCCTTGGGAAAAGTCTCTGCAGCCTTCCTGTAGTAGAAAAAATAGAAGAATAGAATAATAAACAGTAAGAAAGGTAAACAGGGTAGAACTAAATGATCAAACAGCTTAAATGAAGAAACTGCCTGTAGAAGAAGAAATACAAAAAGAAAAATAATAGAAAGAAAGGTGACCTGGATAAAACTGTGTGATCAAACTGCTTAAAGAAACCAGAGAGCATTTTACTATCAGTCTAAGCCTGAACACACACTTTGCCCACCCACAGAAGATGCTTTGCCCAGTACTCCAACACATTTTCTACCAGTGAGCTCAGAAAACACAGATCCTTCAGCAAAGGTCTGTGGATACTACAGGGGGTTGCGTTTGCCAAGCAAACAAAGCACTGAAGACTGGTTCCCTCCTCCACCACACCTTGCTTTTACCTCCATGGCATCCTGGAGATGATTCTGCTATGGGAAGCAGATCCTGATGTTTGGCTGCTCGGAACACAAACTCCCAAAAGGTTTATTCTTCTCTGAAGTCCTTGTGGCACTATGGCAGGAGGTGTTAAAGCAAGGTCCCTTGTGTTAGAACAAGACACTACCTCCCTCTTTCTCCCATAATTAAGACTTTGGTGCTAACGATGCATTTCCAGCACAACTTGAAAGTATTGAGTGTTCAAGATTCTCTAAGCAGATAGGCCCAGACTTAGAGCCTCCTGATTTCTTGTGATATTGGGTAAAAACAGAGAACTGGAGCTCCAGCTTGATTTCAGCTGAAGACACCAAAAATTAACGGTATTAAGTGATTTTGTTCTGCTGGAAGAGTAGCTTTTGGGGTAAGGAGCAGTACAGATGCTGTTCTGATGTAGAAGGAGTGAGAGAAGCAGAGATGCTGTTCTGATGTAGGGGAAGGAGAGAAGCTGGACAGAGCTGCAGGAAGACATCACTGATCATTGAAGTTTGGAAAATGCTGCTCTGAAAGTAATAAATTAATGAGCCTTTTAGGCAGTAAAACAAGATTTTAAGGTGGACCCCCTGGTTAAATAAAAGCTAGGGACCCAGAGTAAGGAAGTTTTGGTTGAGACTGAGGCTTCTGATTTAGTTTTAAATCAAAACTTGATACCAGATACTCAAATGCTTTTGCCACTGTACACTATTGAACTCTATTACTCTCATGAAGCAGAAGTCATGGTGAGACACGCTGTGAGGTCAGCAGGGTTAGAGAGAGCATCCGAAAAAAGTATAGAGAATAAGCCCACATATGGAAAATACTAGAACAAACTACTGTATAAAAAGGCATTATCTGATGCCGAGTTCCTCACTGCTTGGGCCATGATCCAGGCAAAGCTACAAAGAAAGTCAGCTTGCATCTTCCAGATGGTGGGAGATAGCCGTTAAAACTGATGATGCCCCTCAAAGAATAATATCTTTCTTACAGGGTGGGTAGCTAGTTTAATGAGATTGATGTTAGTAATCTTGTTTATCATTATAACTCTGTTGATAATCTGTATTTTAACTCAAGTTAATTGAATAATTGTAAAAGCAATGAAGAGTGCATGGCTGGCTCAAGAGAACAGAAGAGGAATTGTTGGAATGTATTTACATCTCATGAGCCAGCCGTAGGAAATATTCACTTGGCCTATCTTTGGATGGCAAAAACAGAAATAAATGGTGCCTACACAAAGAGCAATACCAAAGAGTGTGTCAGCAGAAACCAGACCTTGTGTGCATTCTTCAGATAATGATGAACCAATTATAGGGTGATTCTTGATGCATGCTTGGTGCGTGCTTTAGCAAAGCTTCTAAACACCAAATGCATGAATGCATGTAGGGATAGAAAAACTGTATATAAGGGGCAGTTTTAGAACAATAAAGGGTCTTTGCATTGATTCATATTGGATCATGTGGAGTCCAGTTTCTTCTCCTCATACCATCACCCCAACAGCCACACCAGGGCACTCAGGCCCACAGCCAGGCTGTCCTTCAACACCTCCAGGGACTGCCCTGAGCTGTCCAGTTTAGACTTGGATCCTCCTTTTCAGGAGGATGGCCTTCCTAATATCCAACCTAACCATCCCCTGGCAGCTTCAGGCCCTGCCCTCTCATCCTGGCGATGGGTGCCTGGAAGGATAGCCCACCCCTCTCTGACTGCAATTTTCCTTCAGGGATTTAAAGAGAGGGAGAAGGGACCCCCTGAGTCTTCTCTCCTCCAGGCTGAACCCCTTCAGCTCCCTCAGCGTCTCTCTAGCAGTCTTTCCCTCCAGTTCCTTCCCCAGCCTCATTGCTCCTCTGGCTCCGCTCCAGTCCCTCAGTCTCTTTCCTGAAGGGATGGGCCCAGCACTATCCCCAGTATTCAAGGTAAGGCCTCCCCAGTGCCCAAGACAGGGAGGCAATCCCATCCCTAACTCTGCTGGCCACCCCAGTGCTGATACAAGCCAGGATGCCATTAGCCTTCTGGTCCACCTGTCCTACAAAACACAGTTGTCTGCAAGAGGAGAAACCAGTGGGTTAGGGTGGTCTGACTTGGAAGTAACTTCAGCAAGAACATGCTGGGTACCACTGCCTCTTTGACGTGTCCCAAGGAAATGTGTCCCCACCTCAAAGCAGCTTAATGAGGTTAGTGGAAAGCGATGCCTTTCCATGAGGGTAGAATAGAAAACTTTAGATATTTTATTTTCTGTGCCCCAAATACTTCGTATTTTTAAAGCTGCATGGATTACTTTTCAGGTCTTTCTTATTAACCATATGTTGGGCAAGAAAAGGACTTTAACCAAATACAAAGCTGATGTGAAGACACACAAAGGCTTTGTCAAAGAGCTGAGGAAAAAATTTCCATGCCATGCTGCATCTGTAGGGTTCCCAGCTAACAGACTGGGCCTCAGTGTGGTGAACTCAGCCACAGGATTGCAGCAGTGACTGGTGCTAGATGCAGCACAAGGGGTTGAAATCCCATTCTTGCCTTGTGCCTCAGTTTCCCTTCTGGTAAATTGGTTATCACAGCCCACCATGACCACAGTGCCCAGCTCTGGGACTTGACATGTCCTGTTTTCTCTGGAATATCCCCCATCTCACAGAATCATTAAGATTGAAAGAGACATCCAAGATCTTCTAGTCCAACATTCAACCTAACCCCACTATGGCCACTAACCATCTTCTCAAGCGCCTCTGTCCTAGCCCAAGTGCCACGTGGTGGCACTGTTTGAAAACATTTCTTCGCTGGATGGGCTCCAGAGGAAGGAGTTTCTAGAAGGAATCGCATTAATCTTAGCATCACCTTAACCTCAGTTTTCTTCGTTTGTTTTCCTTTATCTTTATTCATCCCATGATCACTCGCAGTCTCTTCTCCTGCATAACAGCCATCAGGGATCTCCTGCTCACAGCGCAAGTTCCCCAAACATGAGAGTCACCGGCGTTGCTCAGGCATCACCTTAAAACACTCCTGTGGTATAAATAGCCTTTTTCTATTAAATTCCTTTTTAAAAGCCTTTTTATAGTAAATTCTGAGCTGTGTCTAAGGGTGGGGCAGGATTAGCAACGCTCACACGTTAATTCCAAAGAAAAGCATCAGAGCAAAAATTAACAAGAAAGAGACAAATGAAGAGGGGGCACAACAACATAATTAGGTAAGGAACTTCTCTCGGGTGGTGCTGCTGAAGGGGTGTCTCCTCTGCAAGATGCAAGTAGTGATCCTTAGCTGTATATAAGACGGCCCAGAGCTGATCTGCTCCAGACTGCACTTCCGAAGCTCAGCGATCCTGCTCCTCACCCAGGTAAGCCTACACAGACATTTTATGCTGTCTGACTTTGCTACCAACAGAAAGCAGGAGCTTCTGACCACGACAATGTTCCCAGAGATGCCAACTGCTGAGTTCCCCTAAAGGAAACAAGGAAATAATAAAAGACATTAGGAATTACACGATTTATTATCAATGACCCCCACTCTCAGCTCTGCTCTGCTCCACAGAAAGAAATGGGATTTTGTTTCTCCTCTCTTGCCTCTCAGCTCTTGCTTCCTCTCACCTATCAAGGTATCACACTTGCACTCAGTCATGTCTGCGACCTGAAGAACAGGAGACTCAAGGGGGAACTTCTCACTCTCTATAACTCCCTGAAAGGAGGGTGCAGTCACAGGGCGGGGTCAGGATCTTCTCCCAAGAAACCAGCAACAGGATGAGAGGGCAGGGCCTGAGGCTGCCAGGGAAGGGTTAGGTTAGAAAGCCATTCCTCCCAGAAAGGGGGATCAAAGTCTGGAATGGACTGCCCAGGGCAGTGGGGGCTCCTCATCCCTGGAGGTGTTGAAGGACAGCCTGGCTATGGCCCTGAGTACCCTGGTGTGGCTGCTGGGGTGATGTCAGGTCATGGGCTGAGCTGGAGGAGCTCAGAGGGCTTTTCCAGCCTCAATCATACTGGGATTCTGTGACCAAGTTTCATTTTCAGATTTATTTTCCTGGGAGATTCTTCTTGTTCTCTCTTCACTACATTTCATTTTCTCCATGCCCTCCTCCAGTTCTTCTTTATCTCTCTGCCTGTCCAGCTGTGTTGTTTAGGAGTAACTGACCTGAAAACCAAGCCAACAATAAAGTAAAAAAGAAAAAGCATTTTTTTTCCTTTTTTTCTTACAGGCTGTCTCAGTTTTGCAGGGAGATGGCCCAGCTCCAGGAGAACATCAGTGGTATTGTCACCACTTTCTATGTCTGCACCAGGAGTTATGGCAACTGCAGCCTCCTGAACAGAGAGGAGCTGAGACAACTCATAGAGCAGGAGTTTGCAGGTGTGATGGAGATGAGGATCTGACCAAACTGCTGGCTGCTGCCTTTGGGCTGAGATGGTTTTTCAGCAGGGTGTGTAAAGCTGTGAGCTCCCAAGCACAGGATGTACAGGATACCTGGCTCCCTGGGAAAGACACAGATGCTTCCACAGCCCAGGATCTTCAAATAAAAGCAACATAAACCATGGAGTGGCTGTATTTCAGCACAAATGTCTCTCCTCCAGTTCCTACACCTACATTTGTCTTGCTACAGAACCCTCAGGACCCCAGAACTGTCAACAAGGTGCTCTGCTTCCTGGATGATGACAGCAACTGCAAGGTTGACTTCAGTGAGTTGCTCAGCCTGGTTTTCCATGTGGCCAAGGCTTGTTACAAGCCACCTGAGCAGTGCCAGGAGCTGGAGGATGAGCCAACAGCACAAAAGAAGGCAAGCAAGGAGCAGCACCTGGATCCACACGCCCTGAGGAGGAGGGTCTTCCACAACCACCATGTCACAGAGCACAGTGTGAACTGTGTCCAGGTCCAGGACAATGAGACATTAGAACTGGACAACCATCACATCCAGAAGACTGAGACACAGGAATAGGACCGTGACACTCAAATCCAGAAGGGTGAGGTATCAAAGCAGGACCAGGACAATTAGACAATTAGACCAGAGCAGGACCAGGACACATATCAGGATTATGGGAATTAAGCTTCAGAAGGTGATCCAGAGAGAGGTGAGATCCTGGACACTGCAGCTCCAGATCAGGACAGAAATACTCATGAGGCTGAAGAGACTGAAACACCAAAACAGGACCCAAAAACCTACCAAGTCCAAGAAACTGAGGTACCAGGACAGGGTTCAAACCACTCTCAGAGCCCAGAGATGGATTCAGAAGAGCAGGACCTGAATTGTCCATCCGAAACACAAGGAAGAGACCCAAACAGCAAAACCCAGATCTATGAAGCTTCTTGACAGGACCCAAATCCTAAGAAGACCCAGAATCTGCCCCCAGAGAAGGATGAAAGTCCCCATAAGGATCTCAGTCCCCAGGGAACACATGATGACCCAGTTTTCTGTCAATTCCTGGAGCACACAGCAGGGCAGAGGCTCCATCTATGTCCAACGCAACAGCAACAAGACACTCATTGCCAAAGACGGTGCAGCAGCTCCTGCAGTCTATCAGTGGCAACCACAGCAGTAAAGACTGAAACAAGCCACTGTCTAAGTAAGGCTTTTGCACCCTACAAGGAGGTGCTTTTGTCCAGGTCCACTTCTATTGTGTGTGTGTGTGTGTGTGTTTCTACTTACATTTCTTGACTAATTCCTTATTAACCCTGGCCTTGGTATTCCTGGATTGTCCCGAGTTTTGCATGACTAGAGACCTTCCCTCTTACCCCAACTCTGTGTAAGCAAGGCAATAAAAGCAAAGGCAAAACCAACATGGTGTCCTGGTGTGTTTCTGCCAGTGTGTGCCCTCAACCCAGCTTGGAGCAGCCAGATGGGTTGACATGATGCCCAGAGAGATTGTGGAGTCTCTTTCTCTGGAGATGTTCCAAACATATCTGGATGTGTTCCTGTGGCATCTTCTCCAGGTGATCTTGCTCTAGCAGAGGGGTTTGAACTGGATGATCTTCAGAGATCCCTTTCTGGGATTGTGTGATGTAGTGTGAAGGACCTGGGGATCCATCCCTCATGTGACCTATGGCCAGAATGCTCCTGGATGCAGATGGAAGGATGGCTGCAAAGAGGCAGCTGTGTCTTGGGAATGGATTGACTAAAGGAGCTGCTGCTCAGCCACCTTTGCAATTTAGTGGAGGTGAAGGGATTGGTTCCTACAGACAGGGATGTGATATCCTGGTAAGAGATGTCTTCTGAGGAGTCTGAATTTACACAACAGCACAGCCAACCTGAACAGATTCCTCACAGCATCCATCTGCTCCAGCAGTTTTCTATCTTGTCTACTGTGAGAAGAATAAACATCTGCTTAACGCTGAATGAGAGGGATTTATCCTATTTATCCTCACTTACTAATAATGTCTGAAGGAAGGGGAATGTGGAGCATGCTATCAAGATCAAAACTATTAGCTATGGAATTGTCCAAAGGAAGGATTTGAAATAAATCAAAAACAGGGGAAATTAAGATTTTGGTATATCCAGACCTGGGAACATCTTGGGGGCCAGAGATTAAAAACTGATGGGCAAACTGTGCACAAATGGAGCCAATCCCAAACTCAGGTACATTTCAGGCAGTTTGGGGTACCAGGTCCTCAGGCACTTGTCCACTCATGCCCATAGGAATGAGGATAACTATGAGGGCATGAGCAGTCCAGTGAAGTCAGTGGGGTTTATTAGCAGGTTCAGACGTGCTGGACCACCAGGCAGGTCCAGGACTCAGCATCCTGCAGGCAGGGTGATGCCCAGCCTGTTTTTCACCATGCAATCTTTCACTTGTGACCTATCAGCAAAATCAGTACATGACAAATGCACCCGCACCTCCGTGGCTGGTGACAAGCAGCACACAGAGACCTCACTGGAAGACACAACGTCATTCCTTTGGGACACCCTGGAATTTCACCATTTGCTAAGCACTGAATCAGAAAAACCAGCGTTTCAAAACTACTCCTGGAGCATACACAGGAAAAATTACTGGATTTAAGAGTTCTGATGTTGGTATCAAATGTGTTTGGACACAAAGGACAGCAGTCTGCTCACTGTTGGTAAAACATAGCAGCATGCTGCCAAGTAATAGCTGTGGACACACAATGGGAGAGTCAAGACTTCAGTTTCATCACCCCTCTGTCAAGACCTGAGCCATTCCTCAAAATTTTCAGGGAACTATATTCTTATTATAAAATAAGACACAGACAAATGGCCAAGAGCTCTTTGCTTCTTAGTAGCTCTGGATCTAAAATCCCCACACCCACCTGCTCCCCTATAGTCTGCCTGTCCATCAGCATCAATAAAAAACAGATCTCCCAGTTCAGGAAGGCACCAAGCCCTGTTAGGAACATTTTAATTATAGAGTCTATTTTGAAAAACCCTGTTTTTGCCATCAGGAATGTCGTATTTGAAGTTAAGAGGGAGGGAGTTTTGGGTCCTTTTAAGAAGAACATGAAAATTATCACAGTGACAAAATACTTCCTGCAAGCTTTGGAGGTGTTGGAAGAGAAAAGGCCATTTATAGACCACTCATACCCCATGAGGAGCCCAGTTCTTCTGAGATTAAATGCAACAGAAGTTTGGTTGCTCCATATAAAGAGGGGTGGGAACAGAACTGAATAAGAAGCAGGAGAATGGAGCCCAACCCCTTGGGTAACAACTTTTAAAAACCTACCCAAGTCCCACCTTGTGAAGACACCTTTGAGGAAAACAAAGTCCTTGGAGAAAAGGGGGGAGTTCAGTGCTGCCAAGATTTGCTTTGAAATTCACGGCTTCATTCTGAGAATGGCAGCAAAGCCTGGGACAGCTAGTAAGCATGCTGGCTGAAATGCTCCGTACCTTCTCTGGCATCAATACCCAAACCCTGGCCAGTGGCCAGTGGCCATCTCGCACTGCCCTAGCCCCTGCGGAGGGTATTACAGACTGTTACAGGACACCAAACCACAATGTAATACTCTAATTTCAATAATAACTCAAATCTACCATAAAATTACAGTTTCCCAAGGGTATTATTACCCCACAGGTGGGGTATAATTTGCAGAAGTATAATTTAATATTGAAAAAAAGCTGAAAAATGAAGCATGGTTGGTAAAGATCCTTCATACACACTCGTATGAGTATCCCCAAGGTGTTACCAGCACTAATTAATTAGGCTCCTACACCCAGTATGATCTTACCTTAAGAGATTGGCCAGATGAGCCACTCATCCAAGGCTGCATGACAAGTTCATGCTCTGAAGGCTCTCTGCAATGTCTCTGTCACGCTTGTCAAAGCAGCATCCTACCTCCAAAACCAAAAGCAGGGACCCAGGTGGCCCAGCCAGTATCTTCTTTATTTGCTTTGCCTACTGGGAGAGTCTGGGATGAATAAAGGAATCAGTTGGTCTCTAATTAATTTACTCTTAAAAGGTGTTTTTAAAAAAAGAAGATTGTAGAGGTAATTACAGCAAGAGCTGCCTAGGGCAACCAGATGAAGATTCAACATGAATCAACCCCTCAGCAGAGAGGTTTCTGCTTTATTTTTTAATTAAATATCAAGCAAAGTTGAAATGAAAGTCATCAGTGGAAGACAGTTAATACAGAAAATGTTTTATCATGAATGTTTTCCCCTCAATGAAAAGTCACTGCTTATTGAATGGAGATTTTTCTTGTGTAACATAAAACTCATTTTGCAAACTTGAGCAGTCAAAAGCAGTCAAACCCTGTGGTTGGGCTTTTTCCATAAATGTAGTGGATAAATGTAAGAAAAGGCTCTGAATAAGAAGCTTCTGGAAAAAAACCACATTTTGCAGCCCAGAAAAGCCAAGGATTTGGGGATCTCACTGCTGTGCACCCACGTTTCACCATTTTCATAGCACTAAACACCTTCTCCTATCCTTCTGTGAGTGAAAGCCAGCCCCAAACCCTATTGACTTCAGCCTAAAGGTGCTGAAGAAACTGCATAAAAAGCAAAAATGATAAAATAAATCCTTAGTACTGTGGTACCAGGAGCATCAGCCATACAGACCTCATCTGCCCCAATCTGCTAGAATGAGCTATGACCAACACTCCTGTGCCCATCCTAAAAATGGATATACAGCTAAAAACTCATGGCTATGCAAATGCACTTTTATAAGGAAATACACCCACCCATTGACACAATTTTATATTTTATAGCTACTTTAATATTTTTTTTAAATCAGAAATAAAATCAGACTGTAAAATAACTTTACAGTCTAGATTAGGTGGAACCAGCCAGTGCCTGAATTGCCACATGGCAAGTGCTATTTTTGGGTTAAAATGATAGGTAAGGGGATGATAAGTTAAATAACCCGTTTGAGGACATGAAGGTGTAGCTGGGTTTGGCCGAAGATGAATCAGGACAATGTCCACAAAGGGTGTCTCCTTTCTGTAGCTCTGTCAAGGGACCCTATAAAAGCACTCAGGTCCTCTGATCACTCCGCACGGCTTCATAGGAATCCCACTTGATCCTGCTGGTGATTTGGGTAAGTAATTCCTTCCGAAATGTGAACTTTGCCAATCAGGGATATGCTAATCCTATGGGATTTGTGTTGGTTTTCAGAAAGATTTTTGTCTTTCTATCCAGTGTTGGTTTGTTATCAGTGCGTCATTCTGCATCCATGTGTAGAGGCAGCTTTTCTCAAAGGGGGAAGGAGAGAGGGAGCCAGGTTTTGTGCCTTCCATTGGTCTGGAGCTGGCTCCCAGCCAAAATTAACAGATTGGAGAAATGTTCTGGTTTCTACAGAAATACCAAAGCCCAGGAGTGTGCATGTTCAGCGTGTGTGCACGTAATGCAGGCGGCAAAGCAGATGTGGCACCATTTCCCTGGCTGAGAGCTGAGGTCTCAGCTCTGAGGTACCTGATACCAGGTGTGGGGATCCCATGAGGAGGAAGGAAGGAGGTGGCTTTCAAGTTTTCCAGACACAAAAGCTCCAAGAGGAGCACTGCTTTCTCAGTATCTGACCTAGGTGGTCTGATGGGTTCCCCCTGGCCAAAATCCATTTCTCTTCTGTTCTAAGAAAAACTTTATCAACTGCTTTGTATTACTACTGGTCACAGGAGCATTGGCCTTCAGATCCTCATCAGAACTCTACCTGTCTTTGTCCAAGTAATATCTCATCTTGGGCCATGTCATGTTGCATTAAAAGATGTCTAACCTGCCTCCCAGAGCCCAGTGTAGCCCATTGCCAGGCACAGGTAGCAATGTAGGTCCTGTAGCCCCCATGAGGACTTCAGGTTCTTGGGGCATCTCTTGAGTCATCATCCCCAGATCCCTCCCTGAAACCCATAAACACAGGCATCCTGCCATCTCCTGTCAACCATCATTCACGTACGTCAGTAGACAGGTTGGATGACACTCCCCAACCCACTAAAACCCCCAAGAATTTGCACTTCTTCCCAGTGCTCTGGTGAAACAGATCCTACCATGGCATAGGGTCAGGGACACAACACATGGCACCCAGCACCATAGCCTGATCCAAATAATTCTCCCTTCTCTTTCAAGCTTGGAGGTCATTTAATCTTCCATCCTTATGTCTCCTCCTTTCCTTTCAGGCTTGCTTGGATCTGCAGGAAGATGTCTCGCTTCTTAGACAGTGTTTCCACCATCATCAGCGTATTTCACAAACATTCAAAGGAAGATGGAGACAGCCCTAACCTCAGCCAAAGGAAGATGAAAGAGATCATCGAGAGCGAGTTTGCAGATGTCATAGCTGTGAGTGCCACTGCGATTGGGAGGATTTGAGGCTGAGACTGGAGTGTGGGAATTTCAAAACCTCCTTCTTTGCACTGAAAAGTCTGATGGGGAGAGACTGAGGGAGCAGGGGTTGTTCAGCCTGGATAAGAGGAGACTCAGGGGGTCCCTTCTCCCTCTCTACAACTCCCTGAAGGGAAGTTGTAGTCAGGGGTTCAGGCTTTCCTCCCAGACAACCAGTGACAGGATGAGAGAGTAGGGCCTGACATTGCCAGGGGAGGGTTAGGTTGGATGTTAGGAAGCCCTTCCTCCCAGAAAGGGGAATCAGAGCCTGGACTGGACTGCCCAGGGCAGTGGAAAGTCCCCATCCCTGAAGGTGTTGAAGGACAGCCTGGCTGTGGGCCCGAGTGCCCTGGTGTGGCTGCTGGGGTGATGTTAGGCCCTAGTCTGGGCTGGAGTTGCTCAGAGGGCTTTGCCAGCCTCAATCATTCTGGGATTCCGTGACAGATCTTCCAACCCATTTTGCCATGAGCAAATTGGTAAAAGCTGGAGAAGGAGCCAGAAGGCAGAAGAGTTTTTCTTTCAAAGGTGGCAAGGAAATGCAGCAAGTAGAAATGTACAGCATAGCCCTAAGAGAAGAGACCTGGATAGCTGCAGCCAGGAAACCACCAAGAAAATGGAGTACGAAGTCATGGGGTTGTTGCTGAAATTCACAAGTGACAGCGTGAAAGATGAAGAGAGGAAAGATTGAAATTGTCCCTGCCTTTCCACTTTAAATAAACATAGAATGATCTAGGTTGGAAGGGACTTTAAGATCATCTAGTTCCAAGCCATGGAGCAGGGGGGAAGTTGGAACCAGACCCCCCTCCCATCAAATCAGGTTGCCCATCCAACCTCACCTTGAACAATTCCAAGGAGTGGGCAAGAAGCAGGAAGGCTAAACCCTTTCTCATGTTTCACTGTGTGTTTTCCCCACAGAAGCCACATGACCCTCAGACCATTGACAAGATTCTGCAGTTTCTGGAGTGGGATAGTGATGGGAAAATAGATTTTAATGAGTTCCTGCTCTTGGTGTTCAAAGTGGCTAAGGCCTGCTACTGGTACTTGCCAAAAGGGTCATGTCTCGTGCAAAGAACGAAGCTTCGAACCAGTGACAAATCACTCCAAAAGCCTGAACTTAAGAACAGAGGATGCTGTCAGCAGCTCCAGGAAGAGGAACTACAAACCTATGAGTGCAACCATCATTCCCACCGTGAACCTGAGCTGCAACGAGACACCAGGGTCAATGAGCTTGAAGCTCTAAAAGAAATGAGGAGTCATCACCAGCAACAAAACAATCAAAGCAGAAACAAGGCAAAACAAAGCAACGAGCCAGGGGAGACAATTCCTGAGGTACACGAAGAACAAAGGCAAAAGCCATGTGACCAACAGAACAGCCAGAGAAGATGTGAACAACCAGAGCCAGACAGACAAGACGGACAACTTGGCAAAAAAGGAGATGAGAGGAAATATCAAGAGAGAGTTCAGCCAGAACAACTTCAAGACGTGAGGAGTCGCAGTCAGACATGTGAAACTCACCCATGGGCAAACCGGTGGAGTAGCCATCAGCCACATAAGCCAGCACTACGAGCAAGTGGTCAAAGAAACCAAAGGCCACAAGAAACAGATAGAGGAAGTCACAATCAGCCATGTAAACCAGAATTACTCACTGAAGAGAGAAACTGCTACCACCTACGTGAGCTGGAACAAAAAGCACTTGAACACACCAGCCACGAGCCACAAGAACCTGAATACCTGGACTCAAGATGCCCACATCAGTCATACATAAAGGAACCGCTAGAACTTGACAGCAGGTGCTATAAGACCTGCAAGACAGAAAAAGAAATCAATGAAAAAGATAAGAACAATGAAGAGGACATTGAATATCCAGAGAGAGAAAGCAGTGAGGATCAGGAAAAGAACAAACAAGATGATAAAAGGAAAAAAGAACCCATGAGGGAGAGGAGGACTGATCATGAACTGGAACTGGATGTGGAGGTCTATGAACATCATAGCAAAAAGACACATGAAAGAAGTGATTATAGAACCAGTGAGCCTGAAGTCAATGGAAGAAGACAGCGAGACCTGAAGAGATATGAAAAGACACAACAGAGAGCAGTTGCAGCAGCAGAAGCCAATATGAAGATCCAATGTGTGTCCAGGGAACTGGAATCGTTTGGACAAGAAGAAAGAAGGGATCATGCCCTTGTAATTAGAAAACGAGAGGATGAGAGGAGAATTTATGAGAATGGAGACAGAGAAGAGCCCCTAGGGGAGAGGAAAATTTTTCTTGAACGGGAGCTGGACCTGGACGTAGAGGTCTCTGAGCGTCGCAGACATGAGGCACGAGAAAGAACCAACTATAGAAGCCATGAGCCTGAAGCTGATGGAAGGAGGGAGCGACAGCTGGACAGATATGAAAGGAGAAGGGAAAAAGAAATAGCAGCAGCAGAAGCCGACCAGAATATTGAATGTGTGTCCAGGGAACACAGACCCTGTGTACCCAGAGAAAGAAGAGATCATACCCATGAGAATAGAGAAAAACATAATGAGAGAATTCGTCAGGGTGAAAAGAGAGAGGAACCCATACAAGACAGGAGGACTGATAGCCAAGAAAACCTAGAATTGGATGTGGAGTACTATGAGCGTCGTCGTCGTGAGACGCGTGAAAGAAGAGATGGCAGAACACATGAGCCTCAAGTTCATGAAAGGAGAGAGCAAGACATAAACAGATATGACAGGACAAGGGAAACAAAAGTAGAAGCAGCTAAAGCTGACCTGAATATCAACCCTGTGTCCAGGGAACAAAGACGCCGTGAACCCACAGAAAGAAGGGATTGTGCTTCTGAGATTAGAGAACGACAGGATGAGAGGAAGATTTGTGACAATGGAGACAGAGAAGAGCCTGGAAGGGAGAGGAGAATTTTTTGTGAACGGAAGCTGGACCTGGATGTGGAGGTCTCTGAGCGTCACAGCCATGAGACACAAGAAAGAACCAACTATAGGAACGGTGAGCCTGAAGCTGATGGAAGGAAGGAGCAACAGCTGGACAGATATGAAAGGACAAGAGAAACTGAAGTAGCAGCAGTAGAAGCTGACCTAAACATCGAAAGTATGTCCAGGGA
>VZRI01013921.1:17144-27964 GCA_013397515.1 Upupa epops | reverse complement strand
CAGCGACTCCACTGATGCCTCAGGAACCAAGCAAGGCAGAACCAGTACGCATACTCACTACATCTGCAGCTCTTCAGCACTCAGGGAACAGTACTTGGGCGATGAACAGCAGCAGCGGTCTGTGAAAGCAAAGATGCATTAACCGAGTCACTCCCAGAGCTCAGCAATTACTACCGCTGCCCAAGAAAGCCCGGGGGCTGCGTTGAAACAGCAGCGTGCACTGCATCGATGGTACTGGCTACTTTTCTGCTCCTAGATGTTTGCAGGAAAGGCCTTGACCTGTCCGAACACTGCAGCACCCCCAGAAAAGGAGGCTGAAGGGAGGACTCGCTGCTCTCTGTGACTACCTGAAGGGAGGCTGCAGTGAGGTGGGTGCTGGCATCTTCTCCCTAGTGACTAGAAATGTGACCAGAGGAACTGGGGTCAAGTTGTGCCAGGGGAGGTTCAGTTTGGATCTCAGAATAAACTGCACAGAAAGAGCAGGGAGGCCTTTGCAACAGGCTGCCCAGGGAGGGGGCAGAGACACTGTTCCTGGAGGGGTTGAACAAACAGGCAGACAGGGTGTTTCAGGAGAGGGTTTAATGGTTGGGGGTTGTAGGGCAGATGGTTGGACTCGATGTCATCTTGAAGGTCTCCTCCAACCTTGATGATTCTGAGTCTTTTGAAGAGCCAGTGATCCGAATCACCACTCCTCACTATCAGGACATCACTACGAAAGTATCTGTATCTGAAGGGGGCTACAAAAAAGCTGGGGAGGGGCTGTTTAGGATCTCAGGACTGGGGGGAATGGAGCAGAGCTGGAGAGGGGAGATTGAGACTGGATGTGAGGAGGAAGTTCTTCACCGGGAGAGAGGGGAGAGCCTGGACTGGGCTGCCCAGGGAGGTGGTTGGGACCCCGTCCCTGGAGGTGTTTAAGGCTGGGCTGGATGAGGCTCTGGCCAGCCTGCTCTAGGGTGGGGGGTCCCTGCCCATGGCAGGGGGGTTGGAACTGGAGGATCCTGCGGCCCCTTCCAACCCTGACTGATTCTTCAACTTCTTCCCAGTGAGGGTGACAGGGACTGGAGGGGGCTGCCTGGGGGGTTCCAGGGGTCTCCTTCTCTGGAGACGTTTGAAACCCTCCTGGACTTGGTCTGGGTGATCCTGCTGTGGCAGGGGTACTGGACTGGATGATCCTCCCAGGTCTCTTCCAATTCCTAGTGATTTTATGACTATGATGCTCAGTGCTGAACTCTGTAAACGCTGTAACCGAGACAGCTGCTTCAGGAGCAGCCTCTGAGCCACCCGGAGGTGCCACCTAAGGACAGGAGATTTCACCTGAAGGGCTGTGTTTCACGCATAGCTTACCGAGCTGGGTTATTTCTGCTTTGTCTGTTAAACTGCTGATATTCTGTCGCTCAGCCAGCTTGACGATGAAACTGCAGTGTATACTAGAAAGAGAAACAACAGCTTTAGACTCAGGGAAGGCATCCGCCTCCGGAAAACACGTGAAACTAAGGGGGAACGTAAAGGAGAGGCAGATCAGCACAAATGCTAAGCATGAAAGCACAGGTTTCCTGGGCTCTCCTGGATTTTCATGCACACACAACGCCACGCAAGGCTAGATGAGTACTGCATCAGTCTGGGGCAGCTTATCTTGTCTCTTCTCTACTAACACTGCTGATTTTCCAACGGGGACCTTTCTATAAAGCTTGGATTAATTCCTGACAGACACCCCTCTGTACTCGATCTACCAGAAGATGGAACAGGGGGAATGGTTTCCAGCTGGAAGAGGGGAGGTTGAGACTGGAAGTCAGGAGGAAGTTCTTCCCCAGGAGGGTGCTGAGACCCTGGACCAGGTTGCCCAGGGAGGCTGTGGCTGCCCCCCCAGCTCCCTGGAAGGGTTCAAGGACAGATTGGCTGGGGCCTTGAGCACCCTGGTCTGGTGGGGGGTGTCCCTGCTCATGGAACTTGGTGATCCTGAAGGTCCCTTCCAACCTGAGCCATTCCATGAAGCTATGAATCAGACAAAGATACAAGTGCTTAAAAACTTAACAAACCTGTGGTTTTCTGCGCTGCATTTCAGAACAGAGGACTGAAATGAGAAGTGAAAACAGAGTTAGGAGAAAACAGGGCTGCTCCTTTGTTACTGGCACCCTCAGCACCCCACTGGCAGAACATTTCCCAGTCAGTAATAGTAATGAGCACCCTTACCTCGCCTATGGCTTGCAGGGTCTTGTTGAACTCTGAAATTCTTTAAAAGAGAGAGGCACCGTTAGGGAGGATTTCTAGCTTGGTGTTTCTGAAGGCACTGACGACGATGTCGCCGAGGGAACCAGCCATCCAGCAGGACAAAACCAGTCCCAGCTGATCAGCGGTTTCTGACTGTAAAACCTCTTTCCTAAAGATGAAATGTTTTAAAAGCTGCCCTGCACCAGCGGTTCCACAGCCTCAGCTAAACCTTTGTCAGCACATTTTGCCACAGTCCATTCAACCGACTGGAAAGGGCAAGGAGAACCCTCAACATCGACTTTCCAGCTCTACATTTACACCCAAAGACACAGCATGAAGAAGGGTTTCTTCTGCAGACAAAAGCTGTTGGTGAGCGAGTTCTTTTCTGATTGTCACTCTAATCTTTGGGAAGAGCAGGAAACACTCACTCATTCTAAGCCCTCCTTACAGAGACTGGCAGAGGAAACTGTGCCCAAATGGAAACACAGGCGTTGCTCCAAGAACAGGTGTGAAAACCCCTGCAGCTGTCACAGTTCTCTTAGTCATTTCCTTCAAGACAGCCTCAGTCCCTGAAACTGCACACGCTGTGCATCCACAAGCAGCAGTCAGAGAGACTCAGCAACGCACAGCTCATGACATCAGGCAACCTTATTCTTACCCGTTCTAGTACCAGCATCAGCATCATCAGCCTTTGGGCCTTGCTGAGCCCCAAGGACACAGAGAATCTCAAACAGAATCAGTTCAAATTCATAGAAAACTAATTCCAGAGGTGCAGAAAACACAACTCAGACTACTCTGAGAGGAGCTTCTTGTGAAAGCTCAGCAAGGACCAACCCCTTCCATGTTGAATCCATGAGGGGCAGGGATAAAGCCACGGGAAGCACCTGCTAACACGTGGAAGCTCCTGCCTTTCTGTTTCGAATGTCAGGAAGGTTTTGATCCTTCTTGGCAGTGCCTTACCTCAGCTCCTGCGGGGTAGGTGCTGGAAAGGCGATGACTTTGGTAACATGATTTCTGATGGGATGAATCTGTGAGAAACAAACGTTTCACAGCTAAGCAAACCCAGCTGATTTTACCCTTGAAAGAAACACGCTCCCTTCACGTTAGACAAGGATGTCTGCCACACGAAATGCCCGAAAGGTCGCGGATAAGAAGGGTATTTTCTCATTAATACCCTTCAACAAACGTTCCTTCACCAGACACTGCTGTCACATCTCGTGGAAGGGACTGGTTCGTAGAATAACAAAATCAAAGAATCACTCAATCCTTAGGGATTGGAAGGGACCTGGAAAAGACCATCCAGTCCAATCCCCCTGCCACAGCAGGATCCCCCAGACCCAGTGGCACAGGAACACAGCCAGGCGGGGCTGGAATGTCTGCAGAGAAGGAGACTCCACAACCCCCCTGGGCAGCCTGGTCCAGTGCTCCGGGACCCTCCCTGGGAAGAAGGTCCTGCTGAGATTGAGAGGGAACCTCCTCTGTTCCAGCTGGCACCCAGTGCCCCTTGTCCTGTCCCCAGATGCCCTTGAGCAGAGCCTGGCTCCATCCTCCTGACACCCACCCCTCACAGATTGAGAGACAGGAATGAGATCTGCTTTGTAAAGGATATGGGCAAGAGGAGGGGAACATCAGCACCCACCACTCATGCTGCAAGACTAGGAACTGGGCTTAGTTTGCAACAGACAGGTTAGAGCAGACACTGAACTAACACCCAACCTAACCCTCCCCTGGTGCAGCTACAGGCCCTGCCCTCTCATCCTATCACTAGTTACACGGGAGAAGAGCCTGACCCCAACCTGTCTACAAGTTCCCCGTAGCCACAGAGGATCTGTTTAAGAGAGAGAGAATAGATCCTTCCACTGCAAACACTAACTTGCACTGCAAACTCTATTCCAAATACAGTAAAACCACCCAAACCAGTAAGAATAACGCCACGGGATCAATGTGTAGACAAAGAAACTCACTTCACCCTCCTTTACTCTAAGGTTTCAAAAGAGAGCACTTACTATGTCTACATTCAGCGATGCGTTGGCTTCTGCGCTCGCCTGAAGTTTCGCCTTGCCCACACAGAACACTGAAAGCAAAAGGCAAGGAAGTTAAGAAAATCCATGCTAATGCCCAGGGTGTAAAATGACTGGGGAATTCACCCTGCACTGCCCTGCGAGAGTGGAGGAGAGAATCACAAACAGGCTCGCTTTCTTGATAATGGACTGCTCCTGCATTTATCCCATCTGGTCTCTCTCTAGTTCCATGAATCATTCACTGATAGAGGGGATCACATTGGAGGGGACCTCAAAGATCATCCAGTTCCAACCCCCCTGCCATCAGCAGGGACACCCCCGACTAGACCAGGGTGCTCAAGGCCCCAGTCAAACTGGGGCAGCCACAACCTCCATGGGCAACCTGGTCCAGGGTCTCAGCACCCTCATCATGAAGAGCTTCCTCCTGACTTCCAGTCTCAACCTCCCCTCTTCNTCTCCTTCCTGTGCTGGGGGCTCCAGAACTGGACATACTCCTGCAGATGGGGCCTCAGGAGAGCAGAATAGTGGGAAAGGATCCCCTCCCTCATGCTACTGATCCTGCTTCTCCTCCCGCAGCCCAGGATGTGGTGCTAGACCTACTCAGTTATTAAACCCCTCCAGGGATGGGGACTGCACCCCCTCCCTGGGCAGCCTGGTCCAGTGCCCAGCCACTCTCTCAGCACAGAGCTTCTTCCTCAGATCCAGTCTAACCCTCCCCTGACGCAGCCTGAGGCCACTGCCCCTCATCCCAGCATTGGGAATTTGGGAGAAGAGGCAGCAGCAGCCTCGCTACAACCTCCTTTAATCACCTCTCTGAATGTGCAAGACCTTTTTTCTAGAGCTGGCTTTTACAGAGCCCCTAGGAGTGGCCTCGTTATTCAAAGCAGAAAATAGATGGACGAGGTTTTAATTAGAAAGCAGAAAGGACAGGAAACTCCATACTAACCTGAATGATTACAGGCGGGTGTTATGTTGCACAGAATGGCTTCTCCTGCTGTGGAGTTGGGTGAAAAAAGCATCTAGTGAGTGAAAAGGTTCAACTTCAGTACCGGCAAACGAGAATCTACAATCAGTTCAGTGAATTAAGTGTACAGATATCACAGAGTGGTTGAGGCTGGCAGAGCCCCCTGAGCTCCTCCAGCCCAGCCTGGCACCTGGCAGCACCACAGCAGCCAGAGCAGGGCACTCAGGGCCACAGCCAGGCTGTCCTTCAAGGAAAAAAAGATTGATGAATCAAATCAATCTTGAGAATCAGATCCTACAGCTGGAAATACCCTGCGGGTCACATTCACACAGTCAGATTTCACTGGCCACTGTGGCTTCAAGACAGCTCTTGTACCATTTGCACTAAGTCAGTGCCAGTAGATACTGAATTGTTCTAGAAGTCTCCTACCTGGAAAAGCAACCAGCCTACTCATACACAACAGAACTACTCCCAGCAGATCATCACTNGAGCAGGGTACTCAGGGCCCCAGCCAGCCTGGCCTTCAGCACTGCCAGGGATGGGGCAGCCACAGCTGCCTTGGGCACCCTGTTCCAGCCTCTCAGCACCCTCACAGCACAGAGCTGGTTCCTCATGGCCAACCTCGGTCTCCCCTCTCCAAGGTTGAAACCCTTGTCCTCTTGCTACCCGCCGAGTCAAAACCCTCCCCCAGCTCTCTTGTAGCCCCCTTCAGACTGGGAAGCTGCTGGAAGGTCCCCTGGGAGCCTCCTCTTGTCCAGGCTGAACAACCCCAACCTGCTCAGCCTGTTCTCATAGAGGAGCTGCTCCAGCTCTCTGGTCACCTGCTGCCATCTAAGTGAGTACTACAGAATGAGACAACCTAGGAGGCTGGCAGTGCACTGCCAAGCCATGCAGACGGGTCAAAGGCTCCTCATAACAGCAAGAAAACCCCGTCCTATTTGAAGTACTTGGGAGCAGACCTCCAGAACTCACGCACACGTCACTCCAAGGAGCACAGAAGATCAGCTGCACTATGTGAATCCTACCTGGCGTGACGGTGGAGTAGTAAGCAGTGATGTTCAGGACTTCTGTAAAAAGAAAACAACCCAAGGTTTGAGAGTTAACTTCTCTCATTTGATCTGACATTTATAGTGTCATGCCATGACACTAAGTGTCCTGCTTTACACTCTGCCTTCTCAGGAGAAGTGTGAACGTGTTTGTTTCTATCTTAAAGAACGATAGAACCACTTAGGTTGGAAAAGACCTCCAAGAGCATCGAGTCCAACCAAACCCAGCAGTAAACCATAAAAAGATGAAGATAAAGGATGGAGATTCTCCCCAGTCCTCCCCCTCTAACGTATTCACAGGAACACAGGCACAGTTCTTGTCTTTTACAGCAGCTGCTAGGTTGAGTGCTGGTTGAGCTGTGAGGGGTTGAGAGAACCAGTCATGTGAGGAGAGGCTGAGGGAGCTGGGCAGGGTGAGTTGGGAGAAGAGGAGGCTGAGGGGGACATCACTGCCCTCTCCAGCTCCCTGAAGGGAGGCTGTGGAGGGGTGGCTGTTGGCCTCTGCTCCTTNTGGAGTCCCCCTGCCTGGAGGTGTTGAAGAACCCTGTAGCCATGGTGCTTCCCGCCCTGCTCGAGTGGCAGCAGGAAGGGGGTCAGGCTGTGTCTGTCAGTCTCTCAGGGACTGAGGGGTTCTGTTGGGGTGGGGATGGTTGGACTGGGGGAGGAGGTCCTTAAACACGTGTTTCACTCCATCAGCTGTGAAAACCAGCAGGACGTGTAGCTCATATGCAGACACACAGGAATCTGTGCTCAGAATCACAGACTGTTCCAGGCTGGAAGGGACCTCCAGAAGCCATCTAGTCCACCCTTCCTACACAAGCAGGGACGTTTCTCCCTAGGGCAGGTTGCTCACAGCCTCAGCAAGCCTGACCTTCCATGACTCCAGGGATGGGGCCCCCAGCACCTCCCCAGCCATCAGCCCCCTTCCCATGGAAGAGCTTTCTTCTCATCCCCAGCCTCAATCTCTCCTTCCCCAGCTGGAACCCAGTGCTCCTGGTCCTGTCCATACAAACCCTTTGGAACAGAGCTTCCCCTGCCTTCACGTAGGACCCCTCAGGGACTGGAGGGTCAGAAGAAGGACAGAGGAAGGTCTGAAGGGAGATAGTTGTTCACAACTCTCATGGATGCTTTCCTATGACTCCTCTGATCCTCCCCATGCTCCTTCTCACCTGTCGTTTGTGTGGTCTCCTCTGAAGTCAGACCTGAAGAAGAAAAACCAGTCGTGTTAGAAAATACAAAAAAGAAATAAACATTTTAAAAAGAAACCTGAACTCTGACTCAATCTAAGTGACAGAAACACGAACAGGCCCTTGCCTGGAGGGTTAATAGGAGAGGTGATGAAAGCACCACCAGAGGATTCTGCAAAAAGAAGAGTCAAAACTGTATTAATATGAGAGGAGACCTCACTGCTCTCTACAGCTCCCTCACAGGAGGTTGTAGCAAGGCTGCTGCTGGACTCCTCTCCCCAATTCCTAATGCTGGGACAAGGGGCAGTGGCCTCAAGCTGCATCAGGGGAGGGTTAGACTGGATCTGAGGAAGAAGCTCTGTGCTGAGAGAGTGGCTGGGCACTGGACCAGGCTGCCCAGGGAGGTGGTGCAGTCCCCATCTCTGGAGGGGTTTAAAAACCGAGTAGCTCCAGCCCTTGAGGCCATGGTCTGGGGGTTGGGGAGCTGCTGGGATGAGGGCTGGGCTGGGTGATCCTGGAGGTCCTTTCCAGCCAGGAGGATTCTATGACTCTATATCAGAAGTCCTCTGCATAACCTCATACAAAGGCAGAAGATCTATCTAACAGGAAATAACAAACAGTGCAGTCACCAGTGAAGTTTCAGTCTCCTTACCAGAAATAGTTGTGGCAGCTGTTTCTCCTGAATTTTCATCTTGCGTTTCAGGCAGAGAAAAGAGAAAAAAAAGGAGGTGGGGGAAATACGGGGAAGGAATGAAGTTTGAGATAGATACACAAGGATCTCAGCATTCCTTACAGGAGCAACTGTTTACTGCATTCACCAGGAGAGGGCAACACCTGCTCATCAGAATCACAGAATCCTTAGGGATGGGAAGGGACCTGGAAAGATCACCCAGTCCAGTCCCCCTGCCACAGCAGGATCCCCCAGACCCAGTGGCACAGGAACACAGCCAGGCGGGGCTGGAACGTCTGCAGAGAAGGAGACTCCACAACCTCCCTGGGCAGCCTGGTCCAGTGCTCCGGGACCCTCCCTGGGAAGAAGGTCCTGCTGAGATTGAGAGGGAACCTCCTTTGCTCCAGCTGGCACCCAGTGCCCCTTGTCCTGTCCCCAGATGCCCTTGAGCAGAGCCTGGCTCCATCCTCCTGACACCCACCCATGAGCCATTCCAGGGTAGCAAACAATCTCTTGCTTTAACCCATGATGATTTCGATGGATACCATCAGGGTTCCACTGAAGCCTAGTTCTTTTCAATCATGACTGTATAGTTTATATTGGATGATGTCAAGAAGTCACTGACTCAGTATCATGCAGAGTGAACAGATTTATGCCTGAACCCTAACATACGTGCCCTGTTAGCCTGAAGTCTGCATGCCCACCCTGATGAATCCTGGGATGGGAATGAGATGGCTCCAGTAGGGTATGAAGAGTTCTTCTCTGACTTTCCATGCCGTCACTGAGACTTGCCATTTCTGAATTACCCCTTACATACCTGTTCTCTTTCCTGCCCTGCACAAAGCTGATTCCTTTCAATTTTAAGCCTCTCTTAAGTCCTGATAGGAGCCAACCCAGTATTTACCTATCAAACACTCGGCCACCAAACTGTAGATGTTGGTGCAGCCAGTGTTAGGATCAAAGAGAAACGAGGAAACTCGATGACTGGTTCACACAGCAACTTCAAAGTTTGACCTTGCGCTCGCTAAGCGGGTGCTGACAGCCCCAGGGGCAAGTCAGGCCAGTTATCAGAGACCTCTAATCTAAGGAGGAGCTGGCTGCAACCATGGAGCACTATTTAAAACAGTATTCTTAATTAAAAGAGCAATCTCATTTAAAATAATCATCTTATTTAAAATAATATTCATAGATTGGTAGAGTGGGTCAGGTTGGATGGGAGCTGAAAGATCATCCAGTTCCACCCCCCTGCCATGAGCAGGGACACCCCCACCAGACCAGGGTGCTCAAGGCCCCAGCCAGTCTGGCCTTCAACACTGCCAGGGAGCTGGGGGGCAGCCACAACCTCCCTGGGCAACCTGATCCAGGGTCTCAGCATCCTCACAGTGAAGAACTTCCCCCTGACTTCCAGTCTCAACCTCCCCTCTTTCAGCTGGAAACCATTCCCCCTGCTCCTACCACTCCCAGCCCTTGCAAACAGCCCCTCCCCAGCTCTCCTGGAGCCCCCTTCAGGGACTGGAAGGCTGCTCTAAGACCTCCCTACGGTCTCCTCTTGTATTTCAACATGCTCTTTAAAATACACAACCTGTCCTGTGAAGTCTTTCCTCCTGTTATAGGGGTGTTAAGTCAGATCCTTAAGGTCTCTGCAGAAACACTGGAGGGAGGGTGTTGTGGGGGTGTTAAATACAATGAACAAGGAGTGTCTGCACTACTAATCACTCACATCTTCATCCTCACAGCTACTAACAGCTCCTTTCCGCAGTACAGATGTCATTCCTGCAGTGCAAGGAGAACTGGAGTCATCAAGTGATCTTATTTTCCTCTTCCCTGGGTAATTACTAAAGCCTGCAGCACCATGAAACATGCGACGACGTCGCCTGCATCCTGTGGACAACTGATCTGCAAAGCTCTACGCGTTCCCAACGATCCCCATGAATGAAAAACCCATAGCAGGAGCAACCTTCCTGTTCACTGTCTAAAACACAACAACAAAGAGGACACAAACAATGACCCCCGAGTACCTGTTATCTGCTTTCTGCCAGGCAAGGTAGCCGCGGTGTCAACTACAAAGGAAGAAGATTGTCTTTTAGAAGCAGAAGTGTTTGTGTTTGCAAACACCCGACAGGCACACGCTGGTTTAAACACAACCATGCCACACGTGCTGCTCGCTTCAATTCGAGCTGCCTCGCCAGAGTACTTAGCATCCAGGGAGAAAGGAGTATCAAGACGTTTTGAAAGCTGAATTGAGTTCCAGCCTATCACTCGCACACATCCTGAAGACACAGGTCAGGCTGTGAGCTTTCCCACTGCCTTCCCTCTTCCAAAACTCTACTTCCAGAGTCTTCCAAAACTCTACTTGCTACTTGAGTCTACTTCATAGACTGAGGAGCAGCAAGCAGAAGGCACCAGGCAGACACAAGTGTGCTCTCATACAGCTCTTAGTGCAAAACTGGGGGAAAGAATGCTGATTAGTTATTCAAGAAGTGAAAATTTAGTAACTTTAGTACCACACACAGAATACAAAAGGAGAGGTGGGAAAGTCAGGGATGCTCTATTCCACATGTACTTACCCGAGATGTGCTTTGACAACACATCTACACCAGGATGTACATCATAGGATCACAGCATCATCTGGGCCCTCATGATAGGGAAGACAGGGAGATGCTGGAACGGGTCCAGAGCAGAGCTACCCAGCTCAGGAGGGGTTGAGAGAACCAGTTGGGTGAG
>VZRI01013919.1:0-44248 GCA_013397515.1 Upupa epops | reverse complement strand
TTCCCTTCCAATCCCTAATGATCAACAGTGGTGGGAACAACACACATGTGCTCATAGGCACTGACACTCTGACAGTTGCTAAACTGTATTTTCTGTATTTTCTGATCTCAGCTTACCCATCTGCTCATGGATTTTATAACAAGCAGCAATAAAGAGTGAGGAACCACATTTTGTGCCATATTAACCACTGAAGAGCACAGCAGCTTTTGGTCTGTGGTGCATTAAGAGATGCCAGAGAAAGAGACAGGCTGGCTGTACCGTAGGTGTAGGAAAGCACATGGCCATGCCTTTGCTGCTGTCAAAGGATGCTGCTTTGTCAGAGGGAGCTGCTTTTGTCCGAGACAGAGTTAATTTTGTTCACAGCAGCTGCTATGGGCTGTGGTTTGAATTTGTGCAGGAAACTGTTGGTAACACAGAGATGTTTTCATTGTTGCTGAGCAGCTCTCACACAGATTCAAGTCATTTCCCACTCCTCACTTCACCCCACCGGCACAAGAACCTGGACGGGGACACGGCGAGGGCAGTCGGCCCCAACTGACCCAAGGGATATTCTACGCTGCATGAAAACGTGCCCAGCATATAAAGCTAGGGGAAGAAGGAGGACGGAGCAGGTGCTCAGAGTCACAGTGTTTGCCTTCCCAATTAACTGTTAGAAGTGATGGAGCCAGGCTTTCCTGGAGATGGCTGAACACCTGCCTGCTGATAGGAAGCAGTTTAGGAATTCCTTGTTTTGCTTTGCTTGTGTGCACGGCTCTGCTTTACCTGTTAAACCGCCTTCATCTCAACCCACGAGTTTTCTCACTTGCACCTTTCTGATTCTCTTCTCCATCCTGCTGCACGGGGTGAGTTGGCAGCTGAGTGGGGCTGAGCTGCCAGCTGGGATTAAACCATGACAGAGAGGAAAAACAGGGATTTGAAGAAATCCCCTAACTCAGTGTACCGTGTCAACCTCTGAGGAAACAATCCTGAGTGAGAGAAACCGTGCTTCAGTCGGTGATATAATACAGCCTTTAGGAAAGAGCAGGAAAGTGACTTCTGAGAATACAATCGCTAAGAAGTCACTCGAGAAGGTTGATGAGAAGATGCACTACGTGTTGCTCTGCTGATACCCCAGTGGGTTTGAAAAATTAGCTCAGGGGAGAGGGTTTCATACTTGTTTTGAAGTTTTCTATACGTGAAACAATCATAGCCTCACTGAATTATATCCACCGCCTTCAGCCCTGACTTTTCCAATGACTCGACATGAGAGACACCAGGCTTGAGTCATGCGGAATGCCCTACGTGAAGCTGCTTTTGGCACACGGAAGGTAGAGAATACCCTTTCCTGAGAAACCGTATGTTCAGGCCGGGTTTTCAGATGTCACTGGGTCTGATGAAGGGCCATCTCCATGCAGCTGGAAGACAACACCAAAAGCTCTGCTCCATTTGTGAGAAGCAGGAGGGAAGAGTGGATTAGTGGCCAGCAGGAGGACTCTGAGCCAGCAAGGTGCTCTTGTGGCCAAGAGGGCCAATAGCATCCTTGGGGGGGATCAGAAAAGGGGTGGTTAGCAGATGGAGAAAGGTTCTTCTCCCCTCTACTCTGCACTGGTGAAACTGCATCTGGAGTATTGTGTCCAGTTCTGAGCCCCTCAGTTCAAGGACACAGAGCTGCTGCTGTGGACCAGCCCCACTTCCATCCCCAAAGGGACTTTCTATCCTGGCTTGTGGGTAGCTTGGGACTGAGGTGGCAGGGCTCACCTCAGCAAGTTTAGATACCTACAGCTTAGGCACCTTATTAACCTGATTGCCTAGGTGCCTCCTTCATCCTCCCTGGGCACTGCCCGATGCCAAGGTGGCTGAACCTTTAATTAATAGATGGACTGAGCTGCTCTCAGTGATTTTTCTCAGTGGTAACAGGGAGCACTTTACTGACTAGATGATGAGAGAGATGGTTAAATGTGTTTTAGGTCTAAGCAATCCAGCACAAAGCCTAGGATGGCCCTCATACCTCTAGGGTAGCCCCTGTAATTACATAGAAGGGCACTCTCTGTCCCTGAGCCCAGAAATCAGGGCGAGCAGAGGCAAAGAAGCTTTCTCTTGTCGTTTAACCTCCACATCTGAAATGCCATATTTTTAGTGCCTCATTTTCCAGCATTCTTCCTTTTCATTCAGCCAAATCAGGGATAATCACTCGCATTTATGTAGTAACTTTCAGGCAGAAGCAGCCTAAAATGCTTTAGACATCCAAGACGGCTATTTACGTTGCTCTTTATTTAATCCTCCTCAAGCTCTGGTTAGGGACAAACCTGTATCAATCAATTCTTTTGGCACTTATGATCTTTCCTGATCTGTGATTGACAACTTTAATACTCTTCATTATGAAGCCTAGGCAGCATCCAGAGCAGCACCTAAACAGTCCCTAGGAGCTGTAATTAAAATTAAGCTGCCCACGGGTTGCTTTGATTACAACAGGGCAGGCCAGCTTAACCCTCAATTTGTGCTGACTTGAAGGATGGTTCCTACGGAGAACCTCTACGCCAGACAGAGATTGGAATTAATTATGCTGATTCGCTGGTTTTATTTTACTATCTGATTAGGCTTACAAAATGAAATCACAGTCCCATCCTTCACAGGAGCTTGGGTGTGATTGCCAAGTTCCATCAGCCTGCTGCGGGGTACCTGTGGGCTTCCCATCCGTTCTCCAGCACAGAGGATGCGTTTGGGCGTCTGCGGGAGGCGGTGGCCTGTCACGCACCCACTGCTGAGCTAGAGCTGGCTGCAGACTCTAGGCTCCTAATTTGATCACATAAGCCTTGGGCTGCACATGTGTGCTGAGCACGAGCAACTCCACCAGCCCCGGCTCAGCCCAGTCATGGATCATGGAATCATGGAATTATTAGGGATTGGAAGGGACCTTGAAAGATCATCCAGTTCAATCCCCCTGCCACAGCAGGATCACCCAGACCAAGTCCCTGCAAAGGGAGATATTGTGGCCCATTCCCATGCCCACCCCTGCATAGCTGAATGGGGAATGTTAGGAGCAGGGGGAATGGTTTCCAGCTGGAAAAGGGGAGGTTTAGACTGGAAGTCAGGAGAAAATTCTTTACAATGATGGTGCTGAGACACTGGACCAGGTTGCCCAGGGAGACTGTGGCTGCCCCCTCCCTGGAAGTGTCCAAGGCCAGATTGGATGGGGCCTTGGGCAACCTAGTCTAGTGGGGGGGGTGTCCCTGCTCATGGCAGGGGGGTTGGAACTGGATGATCTTTCAGGTCCTTTCTCAACTGAACTGTTCTATAAATCTATGAATCTATGACTGGTTTTTGTTTCCCCAGACCACTAAAACTGCCAGGCTGCTGCACTGGTGTTGAAAGGAAATATTTCCATAGGAGCAAGAGGGCTGCAGGAGCTGCCCCTCTGCACAGTCTAGAATCATAGAATCCTTAGGGATCGAAAGGGACCTCAAAAGATCATCTAGTGTGACCCCCCTGCCACAGCAGGATCATCCAGACCAAGTCGCACAGGAACACAGCCAGCCGAGTCTGGAACATCTCCAGAGAAGGAGACTCCACAACCCCCCTGGGCAGCCTGTTCCAGTGCTCTGGTACCCTCCCTGGGAAGAAGTTCCTGCTGATATTGATAGGGAACCTCCTCTGTTCCAGCTGGCACCCAGTGCCCCTTGTCCTATCACCGGATGACCTTGAGAAGAGCCTGGCTCCATCCTCCTGGCACCCACCCTTCACAGATTTATAGACGTGAATGAGCTTACCTTTCAGCCTCCTCTTCTCCAAGCTCAAGAGACCCAGCTCCCTCAGCCTTTCCTCATCAGGGAGCTGTTCTACTTCCTTCATCATCTTCATTGCTCTACGCTGGACACCCTCCAGCAGCTCTGTGTCCTTCTGGAACTGAGAATCGATTGTAAATGGCAGGTGGGAATCCAGTAATGCACTCCATGAGGCACATACACACATGAGATGGAAAATGGATAGTGTTTGTGAATCTTTAAAAAGACCACTGCCCGGCACTCGTTTGACATTTCCAGGGTTTGCAGAGCCCTCCGAAGGGAAGAGGTTGTTTATTCTCTGTGCTTCAAGGAAAGGAGAGTAACATTTTTCTTCTACTCTCTGCTCACTGGGTTTTCTCACGGATTTCAGACACTCAGGAATTTCAGGTTAATAGGAAGCGATAACTCAGAGCCCAAGTCATTCCTCTTGCAAATGCTAATGTTAATCTATAAATAAAGCATGCACTCTAAAGAAACAATTCCAGCGAGGCAGGGGGGAGCAGTCACCCTGCTCTTAAATCTTCAAAGCTGAGACTTGGTGCTGTGTGAAGCCCTTTGGGTTGTTCAGCATGAGGAGACGACCGCGTTCCAGCTGTCCCCAGAGCAGCACAGGGAGAGAACTGCATCACCTCATGCCCATCGGCCAACGAAGGACAGGGAGAGACATTCTGGGTGCTCAGCACCCCCATGGCACCTGGTTAACTGTGAGGGCTGGCTGCGGGGTTTCTTGCAGCCAGGCTTTTGTAGATTGTCACAGGCTCCAAGCCCAGAGCCAGAGGAGCATCTTGCAGTGTTCGTCAAACACCCTGAAGCTGTGTTCAGGCAGCAGATACCCCTACAGTTACACTGGCTGACCCCAACCTCACAGGCACAGCTGTGTGACCCCACACAATGCTTCTCCCTGCCTGGCTGCCACGGTGGGCAGTGGGAGCTACCCAAAGCTGGTTTTCCCCACTTCCCTGGGCTCTTAGTCCAGTAGCTGCTCTGTGGAGGAGACAGAGGGTACTGGCAGTGGGTGAAGGTTGCCATGAGAAGAAAGGACTTGCCCTTTCAGAGACATTTCCCCCAGTGCTGAGCAGCAGGGCCATTCAGACTCCCAGTCACCAACTAGCCAAGTGGCTCATGGTTGATGCCTTTTTGGGTTGCTTTTAAAAGATTCACCAGGTGTAAGAAAACGTAGGTAGCAAAGCATAAGGTGCATGATAAATTGATGAGAATGATTTCTAAGAAAGAGCTACGTTATCAATGTTTAAGCAATGCAAGGCCATTACTAAATCAGCTTTATTCTTCTATTTTTACTGCCACACAGAAATCTGCACTACTGCCTTTTCCCCACCGGCCACAGAGATGCTGGGGGATGGAATAAGCAGTTTCAGCTCCAAACCCAGCCCCTAGCTTACATGTGCTGCTGCTACTGAAGAGAAAACAACCTCCAAGAGCTTTAGCCTCTCAGGGCATGAGTCACCTTTATGTAAGCACTGTGTGGAGAGGCTGGGAGCTGGGTTTGGACCTGGGCATTACACTGCAGGTGGGCATTGTCCTTGTAATAAAATATTTGGAGCAATTTTAATGCGTGGCTGTACAGACATCACGGGGAAGTTGTTATCACTGGGCAGTGAATCAGCCCCTTGGGAGTAGTTTCCCTGTGGGAGGAGGCTGCAGAGCACATGCAGGGTTGAAGGTGTGCTGGGGAGGTTTCCCACTCAAGAGCTGTCTTGTCTCAAGAAAAGACAAGCTTTCTCCTCTCTGGCTTCAAGAAATTGCTCACAGAGAGGAACGGCTGCCAGTCAGGGGGATGGAGAGGGTCATGGAAAACTTCCCAGTGAAGCAGCAACAAAGCGTCCAACGGGAAATTATTGTCTTCACGCAAGACTGCTCTTCTCCTTCCTCCTTTTATTGCTTTATGGAACCATCTGTCAGGCAATAAACTTTGATTTGGATGTTTTGACTGCTGCTGAAGGAAAGGAGAGCTTTATGATAACGAGGAGTAGTCTCTGCTCTCCTGATATTTTGCTTAATGCTCGGGGCAGGGGTTGCCTTTCCATTGTGTCTGCAGAGTGTCTTCCCCAGCAGGACCCCATTCTGTGCCTCAGCTGCTAGCAGCTGTCGTAATGAAAATTATTAATAATGAAATATTTTAAATGCTGGTTCTTTCACTCCATAGCTTGTTCTGTCTGAAAGTACAGGGAGGGTCCTGGAGCACTGGAACAGGCTGTCCGAGGGGGGTTGTGGAGTCTCCTTCTCTGGAGACGTTCCAGACCCACCTGGCTGTGTTCCTGTGCAACTTGGTCTGGGTGATCCTGCTGTGGCAGGGGGACTGGACTGGATGATCTCTCGAGGTCCCTTCTGATCCCTGATGATTCTGTGAACAGCAGCCAGAGACAAGGTAAGCCAAACTGGGTGGAATATGTGACCACAGCCATGCTCCCACTTCAAGCTGCCATTGAGGGGATTTATTTTAGGAGCCCCACCGTATCCTCTCTGAGATAAATGTTATTAAGATTCACTTTGAAATGAAAACCATCACCTTTAGTCTCTAGAGTCTACCAAGAGACACCTTCAGTACTAAGGCCCCTTCACTTAACTGTGCATTGAGGTGGGACACCTTCCGAGCCCTTATTTCCAAATCATTTTGGCAACACCTCTGTGATAAAAGCATCTTGTGTGGGCCAAGCTCTGGAGCTTCACACCAGCGATGATGTTTCTAAAGCAATTTATATTGCTTGTCTGCTCCTGCTGTGGAAATGTTCCCCTTCGTGACACAACTTCTCCTTACCCACCGGTGCCACAGCAGTGCTGTCAGTCACCTGTGATAAGAGGCACAGGAGGGCTTCAGACAACCTGCAATAAAGCAAATGGCTCTCTGGTTCCCACAGAGGCTGGGCACAAGGATAAACATCTGGAGAAACCACAGCCTCCTACATCTAAATAAAGAAACATGCTCTGGCATGGGAGGTTAACTCGTGTGTGATGCTGAAGCAGCCTCTGTCCCATATTCCCATCTGAGGATACATGCTGCGTAGTGAATTTGTCACCTCTTGCTGAGGTCTGGAGGGACAGGCCAGGTGAGCGCGGGGGTCAGAAAGCTCTGGGCAGAAGCAGAGTTGCAGGCAGCATCAGAACTGCCAGACACCCAGGCTCTCGGTGCACACTCAGCTGAGCTATGTGACTGCACAGACCTACACTGAATTTTACAGCAAGGAAGCACTACCCAGAGCAGTGTCTGCTGTGGAGCCTGCATGGTTTGCTCTAAATTTGTGTTGGGAGAGAAGCAGACCATTTTTCTTCCACACTGCAACTTTGGAGAGAGCATGTCCTGCAGCAGTCGCTGCTCTCGCCGTGGCAGTAACATCCTCCTGAGGAGGGCAGAGTGACTTCACCCAGTATAGAGAGACATGCAAGTGTACATCCAGCACCTGCTCTGTCGCTAGATTCCCATTTGCTAATCCAAATGTGACCCTGACCATGCACACCCTCAGAAGCCATGTGCTTCTCACTCATGTGCACTCACAACAGCTTCAAACACAGGTCTCATGGGCTCCTACAAGAATCCTATCTAGGCTAGAACTACCCACTATGTTTATTGATAACCTGGAAGATATTTAGAGGCATTCATGAGGTCACCCCTCATCTCCTCTTCTCCAAGCTCAAGAGACCCAGCTCCCTCAGCCTTTCCTCATCAGGGAGGTGTTGTAGGGCTGAGAACACGCTCCTCATCTATGCAGAAATGAGCACCACAGGGACTGTTGATGGTTGTCATCTCGAGAGCAGAGGAGGACTGGCTTGCATCAGATCCTTGGAGGAGCCAAGGTACTCCCTGAGGGGATGGAGCAGGCACCTGCTCCCAGAGGAAGCCTTCAAACAGGGCGTTTGGACACAGGAGGACTTTTCTCCAGCTCAACAAAAAGAATGGGTAAATGAGCAGAGTGAAAGGGCCAGTGACATCCCTGGAGCATAAGTGATCAGTCACCTCTCTGTCTGTAGCTTGTTCTTGTCCTCAGCTTGAGAAAATTCCTCTGAAAGCATTGTCATGGCCTCAGGCGGAACAGCACGTGTAAATCTGTAGGTGAAAATAATTAGCCACTGGAACAGATACCTAGATGCTCAGCAAGATCCCTGCCAGCAGAGATCTTTAAATCAAAAGTGAGTATCTGCCTAGATATTTTCTGGTGCAAAGAAGGACACAGAGCGACTGCAGACACACTGTGCTGAATCCCCACAGCTGCATGTGGAGAGCATAGCACATGATACAGATAGTCCCTTGTGGCCTTTAAGGATGCGATTTCAACCGAGACCAAGGGCTAAAATGGGAGTAACGTGGATAGGGCTTGAGGGAAGGATTGGACTTTGAGCTCATTTTGTGTCACTTCTGTCTGCTACTCCAACAGCAGGTCAGCCTTTGGGTAGAAAGGGAGCAGGTCCTCTGAACTGCTCAGTCCAAAGCTGAAGGTGATAGAGCATCTGAGGAGGTTCAAGGTTTCTGAGAGATAGAGGTGAGAAAATTCATAGATTAAAACCTTTATGTGTGCGATAACTGCATGAGAAGGACTGTGCCAGAGGAGGGAAGAAGCTATTTAAGCACCTGAAGAGACAGAGAAACTCTTTGTGTTCCTTTCATAAATGCCATTTAGGTCACTGCGCTCTCACAGGCTCCCCAGCGCACGTGCTCATGGAGAGCCAAGGCCAGCAAGTGACCAGAGCTCGATGGAAAGGGACACAGTGTGAGACATGATGCTATATGGAGTAACTAAACCTGGAGGTATTCTGGGCATTACAAATCAGCTGGAGATAGCAAGGTAATGTCAGAAAGGGGCTTGACTTGAGTCAGCACAGAAGGGAAGGTGATTTCTGAACACAAGGGATGTCAGGCAGCAGCAGCCCTGCTGTGTATCTAAGGAACAACACAGACAGAACCCAGGGTGAACACCCAGACAGACCCAGAGACATTATCAAGGCAGCAGTCACGATAAGAGCCAAACATATTCAGCACAAGGGGCAAATTCTTGTATTTGCAATCAAAGAAATTCACTTAATGAACGGGTGAGGCTTCTAACGTTAAAAAAAAAAGAGCATGAAGATAACAGCAGGACAAAGCCCTCCTGAGAAGCATTGGCTCAATAAACTTGCATAGGAATGTTCACCATGAGATTGGTTTGTGACACAGGAAATAAATGAACTAATATTGCCTTTCAAAACAGACCCTGGAAATGAGGACAATGTAATCATAGCAAACACACACTAAAACAATTAGTGCCAGGCCGATGCGAAGGCAGAGAATTCATCTTGCTTTCTGCAGTGGGCACATCGTAGGCTTAACTGCCAGAAAAATACAAGCATGTAGGTATAAAAGCTGTTATTGTTGAGTGGGAGTTTGAATAGCAGGAGAATTCTTCTCTTGTCTGGGGTCAGGAGCAGCCTCCAAATGATCCAAATGGGCATATCTTCTGAGCAGAAGGCAAAAGACACCGTACGAAATGAGTTAAGGCATTTAATGAGCTGAGCTCGGGATACGGGATGTCACATTGATATTAATCCCATGAAAATGAGCATCGTGTGAAATCCCATCGCAGTGAGAATGAAAAGCATTGGGTGCGAATGTTAGTCGTTACCAAGCAATATTTTCTAGACAATATGCTCAGCAAAATGAACCCAGTTACATCCCTCAGTGAGAGCTTTAGACCTGAGCAGTGTCCCAGAAGGACAAGAACATCTGGCTTTGACCCTAAGGCAGAGGTTAAACAAAACAGAGCATCTTTCACTCCCTGCCCAGAAGGCAGATGTCTGGGATTGCCCCAGCACTCAGCCCAGCTGCCACAGCCCCCATCTGTGAGGTTCCAGAAGGAAAGTGGGAGGCAGGAGCTGATCTGTTGGCTTAGGTACTGCAAAACATGTTGGTACGTTTGAGGAAATCACTTTCAGCCTAGAAAATTCTACATGGATGACCAAAGGAGAAAATAAGCAGACACACATAGATACAGCTGTTTAGAAACGAAGACAGTGTTTCTGGGCTAGGCAGCTTAAGCTACAGTACAGAGCATAGAAGCAGTCTGTAAGATGACAGAGCTCTGTGTTGGGACCAGTCTCATTTAACATCTTTATCAGTGACCTGGATGAGGGGATCAAATGCACCCTCAGTGAATCTGCAGATGGTATAAAGTTAATTTGCTGTGTCAATCTGCTCAAGGGTAGGGAGGCTCTGCAGAGGGATTTGGACAGGCTGGAGCAATGGGCTGAGGCTAATGGGATGAGGTTTAACAAAGCCAAGTGCTGGGTCATGCTCTCCGGTCACAGCAACTCCCAGCAGCTACTGGCTTGGGGAAGAGTGGCTGGAGAGCTGTCTGGCAGAAAAAGACCTGGGGCTGTTGACTGACAGCCAGCTGAACAGGAGCCAGCGCTGTGCCCAGGTGGCCAAGAAGGCCAACAGCATCCTGGTCTGGATCAGGAACAGTGTAACTGGCAGGAGTAGGGAGGTGATGGTGCTCCTGTACTCTGTACTTGTGAGATTGTACCTTGAGTACTGTGTTCAGTTTAGGGGAACAGTGTACAGACACTGAGGGGCTGGAGCAGGGCCAGAGAAGGGCAACGAGATGGTGAGAGGTCTGGAAAACAGGAGCTGCTGAGGGAACTGGGGTTATTTAGTCTAGAGAAGACGCTGAGAGGAAACCGTGTAGCTCTCTACAACTACCTAACAGGAGGTTGTATTGAGGCCGGTGCTGGTCTCTTCTCCCACATTACTAATGATAAATGGCCTCAAGTTGCACCAGGAGAGGTTTAGATTGGACATTAGGAAGAAGTTCTTTACTGAGTGACTGGTTAGGCACTGGACCGTGCTGCCTGGGGAGGTGGTAGAGTCACCATCCCTGGAGGTATTTAAAAGGAGAGTAGCTGGAGCACTTGAGGCCATGGTCTAGGGTTTGGGGAGATGTTGATAAGAGAGCTGGACTTGGTGATCCTGGAGGTCCTTTCCAGCCACGAGGATTCTATAAGTCTATGAAATCACAGTGCTAGACAAGACTGAGCATCAAGGCTTCAAAAAACCAGAAGTTCATTAAAAGCTGGACATGAAACAGCATGGCATCACCTCTGAATGCAGCACCAAGCAACCTCACTCCGAAAGACAGACTGATTCAGCTGCAAGTCAGTAGCCTGAGAGCGGTCAGTAATGGACTAAGAGAAGGATTTTAATGCATTGCTCATGCTGAGTGAAATTGTGACAACTAACAATTAGGTCAGCTAACATCAGAGTGGTCCTTCTGCTCCTAGATGTACAGGATTATCACATCCACTTTCAAATTCATTAAATCCTTCTTTCCCTTGACAATGGCTGCAAACGTTGCTGTGGCATTTAAAGCCCCGTGACCGCACAGGTGACTGAGCAGCACACAGTAAATCAATGCAGACAGTACTCTGGGACAAGGAACGTGTGGCCCACCATTTGAGCGTGGCTTATCTCTGAGGCACACATCACGGCTGCACAACATGTTGCCAAACAGGTTTGAAGTAAAATTAATGCCACGCGTAGCTTGATTTAAGGGAAACTGTTTGTATGATGAATCATTGGTTTTCATCCTCCTGACTCACGTCTTGTGTCGGGGTCTAGGGAGAAAAGCCACTCTGGTACCCATGCCATGTCACAAAAGTAAAGGACCTCATCACTGTCTGTAACTACCTAAAAGGTGGTTGGAGTCAGGTGGGGGTCGGTCTTTTCTCCCTGGACACTGGAGACAGGACAAGGGGGTCACAGTCTTAAGCTCCATCAGGGGAGGTTTAGACTTGACATTAGGAAAAGGTTTTTCACTGAAAGAGTGATCCGGTTTTGGAATGGGCTGCCCTCGGAGGTGGTCGGGTCACTGTCTCTGGAGGTGTTCAAGGTCAGGCTGGATGAAGTGCTGAGTGGCATGAGCTAGATGTCAGCTGTTTAGGTTTACTTGGTTGGTTTTAGGTTGGACTGGATGATCTTTAAGGGCTTTTCCAGCCTCATCAGTACTGTGAGACTGTGACCTAGTCTTGTAGAAGGTACATCGAGCAGTGCCTGATGAGTCTAGGCTACGTTCTTAGCTCACAGAGTGAGCAAAAGAGAGTCACTTGCTCTGCTCCATTCCACCTCCCTTGCCTGTTCCCTGATATCATCCTCCCTTTGCAAAGCTCTTTGCAATGCATTAACGAGCAGACTCCATAGAAGTTCATCCCACATCATCTCCACTGCATTATCTGTGATTCTTCTGCAGCAGCTTGCTGGGGATAGTTTTTCAGCGTGGCCTCACCACCTTGTTCGACCTTTGAAGCTTATTTTTCTCTTTTCACCAGAACAGTGCATTGAGGTTTTTTCTCCCTTCTGCAGGAGGAAATGCTGTGCTAAGCAAACTACAATGGCTCGATTCTGGATGGCGCTGTAGTAGAAGATAGCTACTATGAAAGCCCTCTCTAAAATTAACAGCTCTATAAACTCTTTTCTACCAGAAGAGTGGAGTTAAAATGTGTGAATTACTGCTCACAAAAAGAAACACGTTAATTTTCGGAAGCAATGCCAACTCAATTGTCCCGAGGTTTTTCTACGTAGGAAGTCTCTCATTTTGAGGCTTTTTTCATACTGAATAAGAACCGAAGAATTAAGGGATCAAATAGTGTCAACGTGAAGTTTTCAATTCACTGGGCTTTGATCTCTGACTTTCCCAGTGGGTATCGCGGTAGATAAATCGTATTTAGGAGTCTCTTTGTACTCCCTTCTGGCACCAGTGTGCCGCAGGCTTACCTCTCTCAAGTCTAATTTCAATCATTTCCAGTTCTACAGGGGAAGGGAAATCAGTCAAGAATGACTTGGATGAGGGATTAGGGGGCACTGTCAGCAAGTGTGCTGATGACACAGAGCTGGGTGGTGTCGCTGACACCCAGCAGACTGTGCTGCCATTCAGCGAGACCTGGACAGGCTGGAGAGCTGGGCAGAGAGAGATGGAGTGAGGGACAAGGGTCAGGGGAGAGTCTGGCCTCTGGTCAAGAACAACCCCAGGGACCAGGATAGGGTGGGGACTGAGCTGTTGGAGAGCAGTGCAGGAGAAAGGGACCTGGGGGTCCTAGTGGCCAGCAGGATGACTCTGAGCCAGCAAGGTGCTCTTGTGGCCAAGAGGGCCAACAGCATCCGGGGGGGGATCAGAAGGGAAGTGGTTAGCAGATCGAGAGAGGTTCTTCTCCCCCTCTACTCTGCACTGGTGAGACTGCATCTGGAGTATTGTTTCCAGTTCTGGGCACCTCAGTTCAACAGGCTGCCCAGGGGGGTTGTGGAGTCTCCTTCTCTGGAGACGTTCCAGACCCGCCTGGCTGTGTTCTTGTGTGACTTGGTCTGGGTGATCCTGCTGTGGCAGGAGGATTGGACTGGATGATCTTTTGAGGTCTCTTCCAATCCCTGATGATTCTGTGATTTCAGGTTAACAGAGCTATTGGTTTCCAGAGGAATACCACAGGGCAGGGCATCAGGTGAAAATTCCAGTTCTGTGAAACAGTTTGGCAACCCCTCCTGTGTGATAACATGGTTTCTGCATTTTCCTCATTGCTTAAGATTGTTCTATCTGTAACTCTTGATAGAAACATACCACAGAGACTCAGGCCTGTGCAGCACCTGACAGCATCTCATCCATGCTGCGCAGATCAGGGTGGTGGAGGGATGCTCCCGCTGCAGCTACAATGGGCAAGGACGGTCAGAGCCTCTCTTCTTTGGCATCTATGCCAATCTGCCCCTGCCCTTCTCATCAGGCAGGAGAGACACATTTTTCTTAGTCTCTGCTTCACTGTTTGACATCTTAGTGCCTTTCTCAACCACTTTGCTATTGTGTTAATTAACAGATAAGGCATTAGCACTGCCTACATTTTCATGCCGGCCTCCAGGGCTTAAGGAAATTAGTTCAATGCAAATCTGCTACACAATCTAGAAGGGAAGGCAGAGGCAGACCAGCTTCGAGACAGGAAGTAACAGTAATGCCAAGCAAGCTCCAGCCTCTCTCCTTTCTTATGATATTCACACATTTGTCTTTATGTGCACTTTTATCATAGAATCATAAAATCATTAAGGATTGGAAGGGATCTCGAAAGATCATCCAGTCCAATCCCCCTGCCACAGCAGGATCACCCAGACCAAGTCGCACAGGAACACAGCCAGGCAGGTCTGAAACATCTCCAGAGGAGGAGACTCCACAACCCTCCTGGGGCAGCATGCTCCTATGCTCTGGTACCCTCACTGAGAAGAAGTTCCTGCTGATATTGATATGGAATCTCCTCTGTTCCAGCTGGCACCCATTGCCCCTTGTCCTATCACCAGATGACCTTGAGAAGAGCCTGGCTCCATCCCCCTGACACCCACCCCTCACAGATTTACAGACATTCATGAGGTCCCCCCTCAGCCTCCTCTTCTCCAAGCTCAAGAGACCCAGCTCCCTCAGCCTTTCCTCATCAGGGAGCTGTTCTACTTCCTTCATCATCTTCGTTGCTCTATGCTGGACACCGTCCAGCGTCTCCATATCCTTCCAAATATCACTCTTCCTGAGGGAACACTACTGATTTAAGCAGTTATTTTCTGATTTAAGTTTCATATTCTTCTTCAATTCATATTTGTTTCATATTTTTATATCCTGCTTCATATTCAGATTTGCAACAACAAGAACTTCGAATCAGCTTTCTCAGCTTCTCTTCCCAAGGCTCAGCAAACAAATGACTTTATTGCCAGAAGTGCTGAGCGCCCAGCGCTCCAGCTGAAGTCAGCAGAAGAGATGCTTTAACAGTTCTGAAAACGGCATCATTTATTTACTGACATCTCAAAGATTTAAGAGACAGTGTGAGCTTCCTGTTTTTTCTTGACCTCAGATGATAGAGCTGCAAAACTCTGTGGAGCCAGTTGTCAGTAATTTTCCTCTAAAGTTCTTAAAGTTCCCCAAAAAGTGCCAGCATCTGACTTGGTTGCCTTTGCCAGCTCTTTACCTGCTGCACCTGGCTGAGGCTGAGTGTGATCCTCTGTAATCTGCTTCTCCTGAGTGTACACGTACTTGTAGCTTCTTCCCAGTGAGGGTGACGGGGCACTGAGATAGGGCTGCCCGAGCGTTTGTGGAGTCTCCTTCTCTGGAGACAATCCAGACCCGCCTGGTTGTGTCCCTGTGCGACTTGGTCTGGGTGATCCTGCTGTGGCAGGGTGATTGGACTGGATGATCTTTCGAGGTCCCTTCTGATCCCTAGTGATTCTATGATTGTATCTTGGAGGCCCAGAGATCTGTTTATATTATGAGCAGCCTCCTTTTGTTTAAAAATCTACAGGGAAACAGCTTCATTTCCTGCAGGTTTTAGTTTCCAAAGAGTCGTTTCCATCACTCAGCCTTTATGGTAGGCAACCAGTATCTCACCTCGCTAAGCTGCACGTTGATATGAAAATACCTTGTTAAACATAAAAGAGATCTGTGGTGATGTCTTGGCCCTGTTTTGCACTTGAATGGCACACACTGAACTCTTGGCAAGGTCTGCTCTTGGCCCCTCATGCTCCCCCTGTGGCTGAGGCTCTTCTGCCTCTGCTTCCCTGGTTCATAGAGTCATAGAATCCTTAGGGATCAGAAGGGACCTCGAAAGATCATCCAGTCCCATCCCCCTGCCACAGCAGGATCACCCAGATCAAGTCACACAGGAACAGATCCAGGCGGGTCTGGAACGTCTCCAGAGGAGACTCCACAGCCCTCCTGGGCAGCCTGTTCCAGTGCTCCGGTACCCTCACTGGAAGAAGTTCCTGCTGATATTGATATGGAACCTCCTCTGTTCCAGCTGACACCCAGTACATCATCTCTGGCCTCATTAATGACCAGGTTTCTTTTCCTTTGAGTTCACATCCTAGATGGAAGAAGAGAGAGATGGAAAAAATAGCATCTGGAAAAGGCACAAGCAGGGTGATGGCCTTGGGGATGTCTGTACTGGCTCTGTGGCTACAGGGCTTGCCTCACTCAGTGGCTCAGGCACCTGGTTTCTCATTAGAAGAAGAAAATACCTCTCTTCAGTCATCCACTGGAGACGTTTTTATTTCACTGGGAACTCAAATACTGAGCTGGGGGGGTAGAGCCACTCTTCCTGACAGGAGCAGAGTGTGGCTGACTCACCGCCTCCTCCTAAATGAGATGCAACAGCAGACACACGGTGAGGAGACTGCTGTGGATGGGAGACGTACTGTGCACGATCCGACAATCGGGGAAACGATTATCTTGTCAATGATGATTAAAAATTGTATTCCAGCGAAAGCTCAGCTGGACTGCCTCATGCTTATCTTGGGAAATGAAAGAGGGGTGGACCACACTTCCAAATTTAATTTAAAGCATGAATAAATACTCTGGACTTGAGTTAGGCTGGAGATCCCTGATGCAGGCACCTCAGGCTTTCTCTCCTCCATTGTTTCGTAGGTCTGGATGTATGTACAGCTACGGGCAGGCAGAGCCATACTAGGGAACTGGGGTAGTGTTTAAGACAGTAAGATAAGACAAAACCAGAGTGCTTTTGTCTTCACCACTGTTGTAATCCCCAACCCTTGCCATTACCACAGCTTTCTCTTCCTTAGCACCATCATTACCACCCTTTCAAGAGAACAGTAGGAGTACAGGGAAACTGAAGAGCCTGAGTGACAGAAAAGAAGGCTCGAGTACCCACAACGGCGGCACCACTGCTGTTTTCCTCCCAAGTCCTCCACTGTCTCAGCAGCAACACAAAATGCATGAGACAGAGCAGGCAGTGAAATAGAAATCTGAATGCTCCAGTGCAGTGGAAACGAGAAAACGGAGGAAAAGCATTCACAGCCTCCAGTCTCCCCAGCAGCTGATGATCAAGGTGCTCCATGCCAGACTCACAGAGCCATTACACCATCGCTAACGACCAACGTAAGTCCGTTACCCCTCAGAACGTCCCGTGACGGCGACCACCAGTAACAAAGAAATCTGTACAGACTCTAAGACATCGCTGGGTTTTAAAGCCAGATCCTGAATCAGATGTGTCTGTGGGTGAAACACTAAATGGGATAGAAGAGGTAGCTGGGAAGGGGTCTGCTCTTTGAATCTTTCTGTACTGATTGTTGGAGCTGTAGCTGTCAATATTTCCTATTTCCCACTGAGGCCACCGACTGCATTTACTCTTTAGAGCCAGTCCTTTTCAAAAAGAGTTTGTTATTTTAATCCAAACGTCGCTTGCTCATCCTTCGTTCAAACTCAGTAGTCAACAGCCTTTGATGCGAGTGCTGACGGGTGGGTGACGAAGCTGCCTGATGCTGTCTTCTCCATCTCGCGGCAATCAGCTACTCCCTGGGCAGTTCTCCCAGCGTGCAGCCCAAATGTCTCTCTTCTGCAAATCCCATAGTTAACTGCTGATTTTTAACCCCCTTAAATGAGAGCCTGTGACAGCCACCACATCTCTACCACCGTGGGAGATAAACTGGGCGTAGGTGATTACCTGTGTGCGCATCCTTGGCAAACACAACTGCAAGGAGCAGATGGGGAGGTCAAGCTCCCCACCACGGTCAAACAGCTGGGCTGGAGCAGTGAGACTTTCTATAACACAAGGAGAGACAGAAGTGCATCACCCTGGGAGTGCCCTGAGAGCAGAGCATCAGTGCTTGGGGCAACACCTCTCCCTGCTCTTGGAGCGTGCAAAAGCAGGTTTGGAGCTCATTCCCCAGCTCATGCTCTCTGGCATTCACTCCACTCTGTTTCTAGCTTGTAGAAACAACAGCCTCAGCTCATTTGTCCTCACGGCTAAGATTCCTGCAAGCCTGATGGTCATGAGTGTGAGAAAAGGGTTACCTGATGCTCTGTGGTGCTGCTGGTGGTTCTCATACCCTGCAAACCACTGCTTGGAGTCTGGTGTTATTGCAGGCACACTGAAGGTTCATATCTAAGATTTTGAAGGTCTGGAAGCCTTGTGAGTTTATTCATTCTAATAGGATCTATTAATATTTAAAACATCAGTGCATAATCTAAAAGGAAAAGGCTCTAACAGCTAGGAAATGATTGTCTCTTTCTGGCTCTGGTCCTGGATCTGCCTCTAATACACTGATTGTTGTTCACCTCACCCATACAATGAGTGGTCCAGATGCCTCTGCATGGTGTGAAATATAACAGCTGTAGGAGCTGCAGAAAGAAAATGAGAGTATTTTGTCTGATGCTGCAAGAAAGCAGAGGGAAGGCCAGCCAGCAAACCTGCAAACCTGCAGGCTGGCTTCAGACTTCCAGAGGTAGCATGAGCATTCAGCATCCCATGGGAGGCCCCTTCCAGCAGGCACTATCTATGACAACCTTTGCCTCATAGCTGCAGGGAGAGGAGTCATGGACTCAGCCAAGGGAGGATGCCAGGGTGTAATCCTGCAGATCAGTGAGACAAAGAGTAGAAAGAGTATAGGATAAGTGTGCTAACTCTGACTGGCATTAGTCAGTCAATTGCTGACAGGAGCTGAGTTGTGAGGAAGTAGAGAAACATGCAAGCAGCAGTGATTGCCTGCTCTTACCCTGTCTGCCCCAAAGCACAGAATCATTGCACCCTGCAAAGTCCTGGGCTTATATCCCGACATAGCTGGCCAAACCCCTCAGTGATACTCCTCTAGTTGATTGGAAAATAATTAAATCAATTAATACAGCCCATCTTTAATGATGCTTAATAATATCCCTACTTCCTCAGGAAACCTCCGCGTTATTAAAGCACTCCTTCTTTTCCATCAGGACATTTGTTTCCTTTATATGTTTTTCATTTTCCCAGCGATTTTGCTGTCTGTGAAGACGCATAGGACTTGTTCAGCAAATTACTTACTTGGTGTTTCTTCCTGATTATTATTTTGCTTACAATAAATACAGGCTCTCTCCCAGCAAAACCTTCCAAGCAAATTTTCTCACTAACAGAACAAGAAAATACATTGGGTCTGTCCTGTCTTGAACCAAAAAGGAAATATAAAGTTAATTTCTGTAAAATTACAGCTGTTTCACCGCCTACCTTCAGCAGCTGCTTCCCAACGATGGCACTGGACAGCACGATACAATCCAGGGCGTCAGCCTGACAGGAACAATGTGCCCAGTACACGAGGACTGGGGACCAGAAATGCAAGTAGATCTCAGTTCAAGAAGGACACAGAGCTGCTGGAGGGTGTCCAGTGTAGAGCAATGAAGATGATGAAGGAAGGAGAGCAACTCCCTGATGAGGAAAGGCTGAGAGAGCTGGGGCTCTTGAGCTTGGAGAAGAGGAGGCTGAGGGGGGACCTCATTCATGTCTATAAATCTGTGAGGGGTGGGTGTCAGGCAGATGGAGCCAGGCTCTTCTCAAGGTCATCTGGTGATAGGACAAGGGGCAATGGGTGCCAGCTGGAACAGAGGAGGTTCCCTATCAATATCAGCAGGAACTTCTTCCCAGGGAGGGTAACAGAGCACTGGAACAGGCTGCCCAGGGGTGTTATGGAGTCTCCTTCTCTGGAGACGTTCCAGACCCACCTGGATGTGTTCCTGTGTGTGTGTCCTGGAGGTGTTCCACCCAGCTCTGTGTCATCAGCAAACTTGCTGACAGTGCACCCTAATCCCTCATCCAAGTCATTAATGAATAGATTGAAGCGACTTGTCCCAGAACCGATCCTTNAGGGGGATTGGACTGGATGATCTTTCGAGGTCCCTTCCAATCCCTGGTGATTCTATGGAACTGTCAGATCCTCTGAAGCCACAAAGCCAATGAACTCAGGACATTCAGAGTCCACTAGGTCAGCATGCTGGCATAGTCATTTGTTTGCTCTGCACGCAGGAGGCCAGGGGATGCTTCACATGGACAAAAATCACAGGATCACATACACACCGGGTGAGGAAAGGGCCCCGCTGAGGCAATAATCCACCAAGAGCCATGCAGAAACTGGCAGAGCCTCTGTGCAGCCCTCCACGCCTGAGGACATTAGCTGGGTTGGTCCCCTGGTGACATCTCCCACTGCTACCCAGAAGGATGTGCATGTGCTAGCTGAAAACCATCAGCTGCTCCCAGCAGCTCCTCCACGGCCAAAGAGAAAACCAAGGAACACTGGTTGTGCTCCACATTCCCCACCGCATAAGGGAATATGTGACAATATTTATCTTGTTTAAAAGTAAAATACTAAAGGTGTGGATTGGCACTGCAGTGGTCTGCTTGCTCCCCTAAAGTTAACCCCACCGTGCAAAGGGCATAGGCTTCCTCGGCAAAGACAGGCTGCGGAAAAATACACGGATCCAGTCCAGCGGGGAGGAGGAGCAGTGCATTATTCATTAAGGTCAGGCTGAAGAATCCCGAGACAGCTGCTCATTGTCTATCAGAGCAAAAACGAATCTGTGTGAATTAATTACAGGGAAAGCAAGTCATTTCATTTGTAAGAAGTCGACGTGTTCCACAGTGTCCTGAAGTGGTTTGAAATCTGTTAGCATTTTCACTTTAAAATGTTGGGAAGGAAAACACAAAGAGCTCGGATGGGAAGAAAGGTAAATTTCTCAGACACCTGGAACCCTCCATGCAGAAAAACCCACAGCAATAGTCTCCCTGGATTCAGTAACAGCTGACAGCAAGCTGTGCTTTCAGGTTTTACCGTATCGTGATGAAGTATTTAGTACAGTGTTTAGTCACGGGTCAGATACTATAGGTCACTCTCTTTGTTGTTCAGTATCAGGCTTCCATTTTAAATGCTTCTTGACAAGTTTTCTTCTGCTCGTGGGTTATATTTAGCACACGGCTTTCATTTGTGAAAGAGCCCTTTATACTCCTGCAGCCACGGGCTTCAGCATTTAGTAGTAAATTCCAACTTTGGGGATGCTGGGATGAAAAAGGTGTTGAAATGTTTTAGACTTTATATACTTTTATATACTTATATATATTTTTATATAGATATATATTTTATATAAAGTTTTAGGAAGCATCTTGCTAGCATTTTGGTATAAGGGGAAATCTGTTTTATCACAGGCGGGTGCACAAGAGGCCCTCAAGACACACAGCTCTGATAACTGAATCACAGAGTGATCCTGGTTGGAAAGGACCTCCTAGATCACCCAGTCCAACCATCCCCACACCAACAAAAAACCTCAAGACCTGAGAGATTGACAACACAGACTGACCCCGTCCATGCTGCCACTTGAGCAGGGCGTGAAGCACCATGGCTACACGGTTCTTCAACACCTCCAGGCACAGGGACTCCACCACCTTCCTGGGAAGACCCTGCCAGTGCCCAACCACTCTGGCTGCAAAGAATCTCTGGCCCAGATCCAGTCTAACTCTCCCCTGCCTCAACTTCAGACCAGTGCCCCTGCAGAGAGCCAGATGAGGTTACCAGCAGGTTGTCAGTCACTTGAGGGGGATGTTTCAGTGTGCTCAGGTTGTTCATTTTCCATTTGCCTGTGGATGGTAATTCCTACTGTCCTGTGCACAGGTGCTGAGCTTATCCTAAGAGGAGAATGGGTCAAAGAGGCATGCTCTGCATTTCTAACAGCAAGCAGTGTGATCAGCGTGCTCCTTTTCGACTTCCCAGCAGCTCCTGAAAAATGATGTTGGGTTCTGTGATAAGCTTTATCCTTCCTGCACAGACAGGGTTGTCTAAATGACTGATATTGTAGGTCAATAGTGGAAAACTAGCACTAAAAAAAACCCCCACGACAACTCCAGATTGAGATCTTTCAAAGTTTGCATCCCATTTTTAAAGTCTGTTCCAGGGCAGCCTGGAAATGTTTGACTGGGTTTGTTTTTCTAAAGAATTCATGAGAGCATGAAGCAGCTCAGCTGGCCTGGCAGAGCAGTGACCAGCTTTCCTCCCTTCAGCTCCTGACAACGCCAGCTTCACAGCTGCTTGTCAGATCCGAGAGAGCACTCCTCCACCGTGGACACCGACACCTGCTTGTCCATGCACAATGACAGTGCATGATTGGCAGTGGAGACAAGAATAAATCATAGAATCATTAGGCATCTGAAGAGACCTTGAAAGATCATCCAGTCCAATCCCCCTGCCACAGCAGGATCACCCAGACCAAGTCGCACAGGAACACAGCCAGGTGGGTCTGGAACGTCTCCAGAGAAGGAGACTCCACAAACCCCCTGGGCAGCCCCCTCCAGTGCCCCATCACCCTCACTGAGAAGAAGTTCTAGAATCACACATAGATCGTTGCAGAAAGCACATCTGTTGTGTCGGGACTGCTCTCAGATCTCACCCCATCCTCCAGTACATTCATGGCACTCCTGAGCGCTCTGCTATTTGACACTAGAATACATTTGCTCCTTAGTTTATCATCTGAGTCATCGGCAAAAATACTGAGTCACATGGGGCTCAGGAGAGGTGCCCATGGAAACCACAGCCACTGAAGGTTGGACCAAGCTCCCGCACCCAGATCATGAAACTGTACAAATGGGTGCTCAGTGTCACAGCCTTTCTGAAACGCTCTCTACCTCCCCACAGTCTGTATGGTCTTGTTGTCCTGGTGTAAATGAGAGTGACCTTTGCTAAAGATCATGTGTTCCTGACAGATCCTTGCTAGCTGTTACTCGCTCATCGTTATTTTCTAAGGTGTTTACGGATGGTTGGGGTTATTTCTTCCTACGTTGGGAGGAGAAGGTAGACTGGCAAGTCCTCAGCTGTCCTGTTTCACCCCGTTCCCCACTGTAAAGACAAGCAGACCTCTAACCTTGCCCATCTGTCCCAGTATTCACCAGCTTCTAATTGCTCTCGTATTTGCTTCATCTGGATTTCAAAATTCCCTGTGGAATTTCATTAGCTGCAGAGATTTTTGGAGAAAGAATTAAGTTATTGATTTGTGTCCTCAGCTGATTTTTCACTTCTAACCTGAGTCCCTGCTCTTTCTCACTGGCCCTCCAACGAATATTGAAGCTAAAAAGCAACAAAACACTTCACTCTCGCTCCATATAATTTATAAATAGCATTTTGTTAGTAGAGACTAACCCTTCCTTTTCTAATCCTCTCACTATTAGTCTACATTAAGGGTATTTTCTTGTTACCTTTCATGTCCCTTGCTAGCTGCATGACATTTTATGCATTGGCTTTCTAATTTTCTCCTTATATGCCTGTGCTATTCTTGTATGCAGCTCCCCAGACACACGACCTCATCTCTAGCCCTGTATGCTTTCAATATGCCGTCTGTATGAGATCACTGCAACCCTCGCTATTTGATCGCGTTCTCCTTATGATGCTTCCTCTTTCTCGTGCTTCTTTTAATATGCAGATTTCTCTGGAGCCCTGATTAGTAGACACATAATCACACTAAGGCTTTGCTCAAATATTGGCCGGCACAGACTTCATCATCTGAGCGGGGAACGAACCCTTTGCACAATGGTAAATACTCTACAAGGTCACCAGGGGAGTAAATATGAGCACCTGCTGGAGAAGAGAGTGATGGAGAAAAGCTTTTCCAGGCTTGCACAGCGCTTGCACGGTAAGCGAGGGGGGGAGGAAGTGCACAAATGAGCATGAACAGGTAGAAAGCACAGGATAACAGGTCCCCCCTCATTCTCCTCTTCTCCAAGCTCAAGAGACCCAGCTCCCTCAGCCTTTCCTCATAAGGGAGGTGCTCCACTTCCTTCATTATCTTCATTGCTCCACACTGGACACCCTCCAGCAGCTCTAATAAAGTGATCTTCTTTAGCCTTTGCCATGTAATTTTAGCTATTAGCTGTAGTCATCAGTCATAACTGTTACAAGCAACCATAGCATAACTTTTGTGTATATAGATATCTTAAAATACATATGCACCTCTTTTGTCTGGCTGTAGATCACTGTTGTGGCATGATATGTCTGCCTGCACAGTGTGCTTGCTAATTCACACCCAAGATCTGCAAACTCATTCTTGCGAGTAGAGTACCAAGGTGTCCACACAAGGGTTTAGATATATGGAATTTCATACTCACACTGGTGGAGTCTCCTTCTCTGGAGATGTTCCAGACCCACCTGGATGTGTTCCTGTGCCACTTGGTCTGGGTGATCCTGCTGTGGCAGGGGGATTGGACTGGGTGATCTTTCGAGGTCTCTTCCAATCCCTAAGGATTCTATGATTCTGTGTATTCAATAAGAAGCCATTATCACTGAGCTAAAGAAGATGATTGCTCCTTCACACTCATCTTCAGTGTGGTAAAACCATAATGGAAAAGCCCAGATGTTTATATTCTGATCTGAGCCATTCATTGCGCCATCTAAAAACCTGATTATTTATTGTCATTTGCCCAGGTAACTGTAAGACATTCTTATCTTATTTTTCTGTAAACAAAATAAAGCATCCTCCTTCTCCTCCTTCATTTGTATGCCTTGTGACCGTTATATTGTACTCAATAAAAGGGCCTAGAAAGGATAATCTTCATGCTTTCTACTATGCCAAAATTAGTTGACCTTCCTTTCAACTCAACAGAAAGAACTCTTGGAAGAAAAGCTCCTTGAAACTGTATTAGCAGGATTCATTATTCATCTCACTACCATTACTCCCTAAGTGAAGACCTCAAGTAACAGAAAGAAATGCAGAGTACAGCAGAGTACAAGTACTGAGAAGTTTGCTGTCTGGGATTTTAATGGTGTCCTGTGGTTACAAATCTGCTCAGGTAATTAGACGCTGGCTGATGCTGGCTCAGTGGGTTTTCAAAGGTTATGTTTCATTACGTTCCTAAGGATTTCCCATACCAACAGGGTATGGTAACAAAAGCTGTGATTTTTTAATTTAAAATTATCTTTAGATCTTCTTAGAAACTCCTAAAAATACAGGTTAAAATTCAAATTTACTGTTGTGCCTTCCTGTTCAACAGACCTTGGGTTTATTCCTTTCAAGAGTGGCGATGGAAGTAACACAATTCAGCGATCATAGAGCAAGTGAGGAGGGTTGTAAAGAGGCTTGTCTCAGAATTTACCATATACAGAAGAAAACAAGACACTGTCTTTGCAAATACCTCTGAGACTGGAGAACAGTTGGGAAATTATAGGAAGTGTATAACTGACTACATGATCGTTCCTGTTTGGGAACAAATTTGGAGGGCGGAGAGACCCGGTTAGGAATTCTCCTCCTCTATGTGATAAAAAAGGTTTGAATGCAAGTGAAATGCAAGTGAAAACTGGCAATTGGAGACCAAACAACTGATGGCAAATCCACCTGTTAACTTGCCAGCCCTTCCCATCCTCTCCCCCTTGCACCACCTTTTTTACACCTTGCCCTGGGCAAACTAGGGCGAACACATTTGTACCACAAACTCAAAACTCAAGAGACTGGAACCCAGGCTGGCATTACTCCACACATTTAGAACATAAGAGTATGTCATCTCCTGAGTCTTACCCTCTAGGTCGTCTTCAGCCTGGGACACTAATGTCTTAGGCAAAGCCATGTTTATCCCTGAAAGCTATAGTGTTCCACTTATCCTGTAATAAGGGATCAGAAGGAAGCAATTCTACAATAGAATCAGCCCAACAGTTATTGCCAAATTTTATAAAGCTCTTAAGAAGACAAGCAGGCACATTTTAAAGGAAAATTAAGCCAGGAAATTAAATCAAAAGTCAATTAAATTCAATATAAACAGCACAGCTCTAAGATGTTCTTTGGAAAATCACTGCTACTCCAGCTGTGATTTGGTTGCAGCCAGGCCTGTCTCTCCACTGACTCTTTTTCACAAAATCACAGAGTCATTGAGGCTGGAAAAGACCTCTGAGCTCATCAAGCCCAGCCTGTATCCTAACATCACCGCATCAGCTAGACCAGGGCACTAAGTACCACAGCCAGGCTGTCCTTAAACACCTGCAGGGATGGGGACTCCACCACCTCCCTGGGCAGTCCATTCCAGTGTCTGATCACCCTTTCCATGAGGAAGGGCTTCCTAACATCCAACCTAACCCTCCCCTGGCACAGCATCAGGCCCTGCCCTCTCATCCTATCACTAATTGCCTGGGAGAAGAGCCTGGCCCCCACTTGTCTACAACTTCCCATCAGGTAGTTATAGAGAGCGATGAGGTCCTCCCTGAGTCTCCTCTTCTCCAGCCTGAACAACTCCAGCTCCCTCAGCCTCTCTTCGTAGGACTTTCCCTCCAGTCCCTTCCCCAGACTTGTTGCTCTCCTCAGGATCCACTCCAGTACCTCAGTCTCTTTCTTGAAGTGAAGGGCCCAGAACTGCCCCCAGTACTCAAGGGGAGGCCTCACCAGTGCCCAGTACAGGGGGAGAATGACATTCCTGGTCCTGCTGGCCACACTATTACTGATCCAAGTCAGGATGCCATTGGCCCTTTGTGCCACCTGGGCACCCTGCTGGCTCATATTCAGCTGCTTGTCAACCAGTACTGCCAGGTCCCTCTCCACCAGGCTGCTCTCCAGCCACTCATCCCCCCAGTCTGTAGCTCTACTGGGGGTTATTGTGGACAAAATGTAGGACTCCTCACTTGGCCCTGTTAAACCTCATCCCGTTGGCCTCTGCCCATTGACCCAGCCTGTCCAGATCTCTCTGCAGCATCTTCCTCCCCCCAGCAGATTGACACTCCCTCCCAACCTGGAGTCATCTGCAAATTTACTAATAGATTTTGTTATCCCAAGTAGAGTCTGTCTTTTGCCCATAACCATAACTGGAGAGTAAGACCTCCCTCTCTCAACCCTCAAGACCTTCATTTTCTCCTCCTCATCCCACCAGAGGAGAGTAGCAATGTATGAGTGGCTCCCTCCTGCTTTGCTCCCAGCTGTGCACGCTCAATCCATGACAGGAGTCAGAATTATGGCTCCAACACTTGAATCCAGGACCTTCTCTCCACACACTCTTCCTACAATCTTCCTGGATTGTATGAGGCTGATGAGAGTTCAGGTACCAGTGGCCCCCATACACATCCTTACACCGATGCATTTCCCTTCACTCAGGGAATAACCAGATGCAGATGTACGATGTAGATCAAGTGTCTGGGTAGTAGCTCTGCAGAGAAGGGTCCGGGGTGAATCAGGGAGCAGCATGAGTCAGTCGTGCTGACCCACTGTGGAGAAGGGCAAACACCCTGTGGGGTTAGACAGACTTAGCCCTAAAGACAGAAGGATCAGCCCTTCCGTGGTCTCCCATGCTAACAGTGACCCCGCTGCAGCCCTGTGTTCATCTGTGAGTAACATGCCCCCAGGAGGATGTGATGCAGACAAGGACTGAGATGAAAGCTCTGAGGCCCTGTCCTAGGGAAGGAAATTGAAAAGATGGGACTTGAGTAGCCTGGAGAAGAGAAGAATTAATAACGCTCCTCCAGAACAGAAAAGGCTGCTGTGAAGAACACAGCAGAGTCCTAAGAATAAGTGTAGAGCATCAGCCCAACAGCTTGCTTCCCAGGATCACATCTCTGAGAACACCAAGGAGGTGGAAGGAAGGAAAAAGAGCAAGCACACAAAAACTAGCCTCCTCAAAACCTTCAGCCACCAGTCACCTTCAGCTTGGTCATTTCACAACCGAGACCTCCCTGTTCACTGGAGTAGGACAAGCAGCCATGGCCTTGCCCTGAGGAAGGGGTGTTTGGGGTCGGTATCAAGAAATCTGAGCAACACAAGGAGAGCAAAGCGCTGGAGCAGGCTGTGTGGGGCAGTGGTACTCTCTTCATCGATGAAAAGCAGATCTGGACCGTGTCCTGAACAGCCAGCAAGCTTTACATCTTAAATGTGTATTTCAATGCATATATATTTAAAAACAAGTGCTCTACCAAATTCACTGACAGCAGAACTTCACGGCACCTCATACTCTCCTAATAATCTGATTATCGGACAGACTATGCCCTGGCCTCTGAATTTACCCAGCTGGCATCCCTTCCTGCAGGGAAGGAGCACAGTCACCAGTGTAGAGCAGGCTGTGGGGTGTTTACACACTGCCAGCAGCACCACAATTTGAGGCAGAAACCAAATTAAACTTGCTGCTATTTTGGAAAGAGACAGAAGGACCGAGGATTAAACAATCTGTTAATTCAAAGAGGATATGGTGAAGAGAAGTACCCAAAAAAACGGTGTCAGGTGGGTCTGAGTGCTTCGTGTTAAACACTAACACATGTCAAACACTAACACGTGTCAAACACTAACACCTATCCTACAGTCAGTGTATTATTATATCATATTTATAGTTTGCATTAAATATTAGAGCATGCCAGTTTGATCTTCACAGTAAAATATAATATTTATTATATATAATAATATATCATAAAATATATTAATATATATATTTAATAAATATCAATATATATAAATACCAATTAAAATATCTAATTAAAATTAGATACTTATAGTTGTTCAAACCTATTAAATGCTGTTTCCTGTACAGCTTTGGGAAACTTCTTACTTTGCACAGACCAAACCCAGCAGTTATAATTGTGTATATACTATGTATATAGAATCATAGAATCCTTAGGGATGGGAAGGGACCTCGAAAGATCATCCAGTCCAATCCCCCTGCCACANACTGCCAGCAGCACCACAATTTGAGGCAGAAACCAAATTAAACTTGCTGCTATTTTGGAAAGAGACAGAAGGACCGAGGATTAAACAATCTGTTAATTCAAAGAGGATATGGTGAAGAGAAGTACCCAAAAAAACGGTGTCAGGTGGGTCTGAGTGCTTCGTGTTAAACACTAACACATGTCAAACACTAACACGTGTCAAACACTAACACCTATCCTTCAGTCAGTGTATTATTATATCACGTTTGTGGTTTGCATTAAATGTTAGAGCATGCCAGTTTGATCTTCACAGTAAAATATAAATAATATTTATTATATATAATAGTATATAATAAAATATATTAAAAATATATATTTAATAAATATCAATATATATAAATATCAATTAAAATATCTAATTAAAATTAGATACTTATAGTTGTTCAAACCTATTAAATGCTGTTTCCTGTACAGCTTTGGGAAACTTCTTACTTTGCACAGACCAAACCCAGCAGTTATAATTGTGTATATACTATGTATATAGAATCATAGAATCCTTAGGGATGGGAAGGGACCTCAAAAGATCATCCAGTCCAATCCCCCTGCCACAGCAGGATCACCCAGACCAAGTCACACAGGAATACAGCCAGGAGAATCTGGAATATCTCCAGAGAAGGAGACTCCACAACCCCCCTGGGCAGCCCGTTCTGATGCTCCGGTACCCTCGCTGTGACACAGTTACCTCACTACATACACAGACAGTGTGAAATATCGAAGGGACCTACCTGTCCCTCTGATCAATCTGAATTCATGGAGAGACGCTAAAGAAAAGCTTGGATTCTCAGCTCACCTCTCCCCATTATTTCTAGCAGCAGTGAGTGAGCCGTGCTATGGCTTTTCTATACGGTCCCAGAGTTACAGAGTCATTACCGGAGCTGACATTTGCTCTCACACCATCCATTTCCTTAGGATTATTAACGTCAAACAAAAAGTCAGTTTTACACCGTTGATCCTTGACCTTCGCTCGTGTTCCCATGGAGCAGCTTCCCGTTCAGCAGCTCCAGCCCCTGTGAGTCATCCGGTAAAGAAACACTCGCTAAACTTATCCTTCGGCTCGCACTGCGATGATTGTTTTGGTGGCATAGTGTTTGTTCCTCCGTGCTTCCAATTATCTCCTGGAATAGCTGTGTCTGAGGTACAGCACTGGATTGCCTGACACTCAAATAAGAAAACCAGGTTTGTTTTGAGGGGAAAAAACTGATGAGGAATAATGGCTGAGACCAATCTATCAGGGATCTAGAAAACTCACCTAATAGAACGATTTCTCATGACTGGGGATTGAACCGGCTCTCACTCAACAGACAGGGATGGGGGAAGGGAGAGAGAGTCTCCATCCCTGGAGGTGAAGAACCGTGTAGCCATGGTGCTTCACACCCTGCTCGAGTGGCAGCAGGGAGGGGGTCAGGCTGTGTTTGTCAGTCTCTCAGGTCTTGAGGTTTTTTGTTGGTGTGGGGATGGTTGGACTCTGTGATCTAGAAGGTCCTTTCCCACCAGGATGATTTGGTGATTCTGTATTCAATCCAAGCTGATGGTTGCTTCAACAGGTCTGAAATTTACTTGGGAACAAATGATGGGCACTTCTTGTTCTAATGAGATGGAGATGCCTGAGTAAATAAAGGCAGCTCAGTAAGGAATCCATTCTTCCTATGTATGGTTTGGTCTATGGTTCAGTAGCCTTCAGCATCCATAGGCTGGGCTTTGCTATGCCACCTACATGCAAGTTTATTGTGGAAAACAAACTTCTCTAAGTCTTTTTAACAATTCATACAACACAGGGTATTTCACTGTGTGTCACAGTAAAATAAACCCCAGCTTTTAAAGCAGCAAGCAGAGTCAAACTGCAATGCCTGAATTTTGTCTTTATGATCGCTGCAGGGGGCTGCCTGGGGGGTTTGTGGGGTCTCCATCTCTAGAGACATTTTAAACCTGCCTGGACCTGGTCAGGGTGTCCTGCTGTGGCAGGGGGATTGGACTGGATGATCTTTTGAGGTCCCTTCTGATCCCTGTGTCCTGCTGTGGCAGGGGGATTGGACTGGATGATCTTTCGAGGTCCCTTCTGATCCCTAAGGATTCTATGATTCTGTGATCTGTGCTGGGTTGCATCAAAGGAAGTGTGGCCAGCAGACTGAGAGAGGTCCCTCTTTGTCCTGTTGAGACCTCACCTGGAGTACTGTGTCCAGCTCTGGAGTCCCCATCTCAAGAAAGTTAAAGACCTGTTGGAGCAGGACCAGAGATCATAAAAGTTATCAGAAGGCTGGAGACAGGCTGAGAGAGCTGAGGTTGTTCAGCATAAAGAGGAGAAGACATCAGAGGGACCTCATAGCAACCTTCCAACACCTGAAAGAGGCTTAAAAGAGGGTTGGAGAAGAACTGTTCCTGAGAGTCTGGAACAATAGGATGAGGAGCAATGATTTTAAGCTGGAAAGGGATAGATTTAGGCTGAACATTAAGGAAAAGTGGTGTAAGATGAGGGTGGTGGATCACTGGAACAAGTTGGCTAGAGAAGTGATAGAGATCCCACCCTGAACACATTCAAGGACAGGCTTGATGGAGCTCTGGACAAGCTGGTCTAGCTGCTTGTTACAGGGTGGGGTCACACTACACGACCTTTGGAAATCCCTTCCAACCCAGTACATCCTATGCTTCCAGGATCTGGTGTCACAGCATGATGGAAGGGGCATGTGCCCAAGAATTCAAGCAAGAAATACATGGATTATTTTTTTAGGAAGGCAGCAGAGAGGACTAAATGAACAGGAGATGTAGGTATCACAGCATCGTAAGCTCTAATCCCCTTAAATAAGATCTACCCCCGTGCTAAACCCAGCACCCTCTTCAAATATTGGAGTATGAATTGTATGCACCTTGGAGCTGTGAAAATGCACCCAGAGAGTCTTTACATAACTTGTTTGTGTGTCACACCAGTATCAAGGTCAACAGGGAAGCTGGAAGAAAAAAGCATGTGTGGCAACAAGCGCCAGACATGCTGCTAATGGACTCGAGTGGCCCCAGGGAGAGCAGAAAGGCTGTTGAGCAGTGGAGGTCTACCAATAGCAGCAGGATCTGCTGACAACAACACCTCACCTTTCATGTCCAGAACCCTGGTACTCCCTCAGGATCTTTCTGTGGAACACACAATGCTAGCTGTGCAGACCATTCCCCATGGATAACCACACAGCTCCAGGCAACGGGCACCTCTGACCTCCCCACTCAGTATCTTCTCCCTTCTGCTTATGGAGGCCCAGGGGCAGGATCAGGCACCTGTGTTTTCTCCAGTAGCCTGTGTGGATGTAGAAACAGCACTTTTATGTTTCCTTTCAGCTCAAAGCGAGACCCTGAGGAGGGTTTTCTCACTTCTACACCCCTATAGGTGCAGTGGAGATTTCCCCTAGTAATCACAGAATCGTTAGGGATCGGAAGGGACCTCGAAAGACCATCCAGTCCAATCCCCCTGCCACAGCAGGATCACCCAGACCAAGTCACACAGGAACACAGGCAGGCAGGTATANAAGAGACCCAGCTCCCTCAGCCTTTCCTCATCAGGGAGCTGGTCTCCTTCCTTCATTATCCTCTCTGCTCTACGCTGGACACCCTCCAGCAGCTCTGTGTCCTTCTTGACCAGAACTGGACACAATACTCCAGTCATGGTCTCACCAATGCAGAGTGGAGGGGGAAAAGAACCACCCTCAATCTGCTAACCACCCCTCCTGATGCCCCCCAGGATGCTGTTGGCCCTCTTGGCCACAAGAGCACATTGCTGGCTCACAGTCATCTTGTATTCTATATCAATATCAGCAGGAACTGCTTCACAATGAGAGTAACGGAGCACTGGACCAGGCTGCCCAGGGGGGTTGTGGAGTCTCCTTCTCTGCAGACGTTCCAGACCCACCTGGCTGTGTTCCTGCGTGACTCGGTCTGGGTGATCCTGCTGTGGCAGGGGGATTGGACTGGATGATCTTCTGATCCCTAATGATTCTATGAGTCCTTCTTCCTTCTGGCTATTCATCAGTGCGGGGCCCTTCCAAGTACATTGTAAGGCCAGCTTCTCTCCTCACCAAAACCCCTCTTGCTGTATGAAGTACAAAGTGCCTCAGATTGCACCACAGGAGAGAGAGCAGATTCTAAAGCCATGGCTTTTCAGCAAAAGCTGTGATGACCTCCCAGGTAAAAAACATAGCATCATTTCAGATGCAGCAGCTCCTCTGTTCGCTGGACGTTGAGAGGAAGCATTCCATTTTCCTGACCTTTCACTAGACTCCAGGAAACTCCTGCACTTCAGGCCATGCCTGCCCATGGTTTCTCATAGCGGAGCAGTGGAGCATGGCAGGTGATGCTGTACAGGTGGTTCTATTTACCTTTGCAACCCACACCCCGGAGATCAGCAATAAATCTTCCTGCAGTGACCACAAGCAGCTATTTCAGAGTTCTTTTCTGCTGTACCCCTCAGAGTGTAATGGGCAGGTCATTCTTCAATTTGCTTAGGAGTCACTGGCAGGGCTAAAGGAAATGTGGCTGATGATTTCAGCCTCCCTTTTGGGTGCAGCTCCAAAAGCCTGCAGCGGGACGGAACTGAGAGCCCTTTTGCAGACAAAACACAGTGATGAAGGCAGCACATGGAGCGAATTTCCCATTCCCCTTTAGGCAGGTAAAACCCCTCGTGTACGCGCCGTGGAGTGTGGAAAAGCTCAAGCTTTGGCACTTGGCACCGCGTTTGCCTGGCTGGCTGCTGCAAGTGTCTCTTGGCTTTTGTGAAAACAAATGTTTTCTCAATTTGTCATTTTCTCCTACGAGCTGGGAACACATGAACATTAAGACAAACATCAGAGGGCAGGGCAAATTTGCTTTGCATGTTGCAGCACGGAGTAAACTAAAAAACAAGTAGGTGCCAGGCTCACAGAGACTTCGGGTAGTGCAATCCACCCACCAGCACCTCATGGTTCCCCACAGACTGAAAACCTGCAGGCTCGGGTTAACCCCCCAGCTGCCGTGGGGTGTTAGTTCTCATGGACTACAAGGCCAGCTTTGGGCAGGACAGTTTCTGGTGGAGCCCATATGACTCTTCACTTGGCTGTAGAGAGAAGTGTGAGAAGTCAGCACATCCATCAAAGCTCCTTCAGCTGGGAAGAATTTAATGCTATCTCCATGTTGCTTTGGGACACTACAGCACATTCCTTGGTAGGATGGGACTGTGGTCTGGCCTCTCATGTCCCCAGAATGGACACAGCTCCCCATGGCTTCTCCCCAGGAGACACCACCTGAAATGCAGCTGCCTTTCAAAGCCTCTCTCCTTCTCATTTGCCTTCTGTATGTTTTCCTGGGCTCCCCAGTGGGGCAGTCCCCTTGGAACTATTTACTCTGACCCATTGTTCAGCCAAAAGCACAGGATTTCCCTAGATCTTTAGCCATTTTCCTACTAAGATTTCTCTTGTTCATGAGACTAATGTGCTGCTGAGAGCTGCTGGAGGGTGTCCNCATCTGGTGATAGGACAGAGGGCACTGGGTGCCAGCTGGAACAGAGGAGGTTCCCTATCAATATCAGCAGGACCTTCTTCCCAGGGAGGGTACCAGAGCACTGGAACAGGCTGCCCAGGGGGGTTGTGGAGTCTCCTTCTCTGGAGATGTTCCAGACCCACCTGGTTGTGTTCCTGTGCAGCTTGGTCTGGGTGATCCTGCTTTGGCAGAGGGATTGGACTGGATGATCTCTCGAGGTCCCTTCTGATCCCTCGTGATTCTATGATCTTTCATTCTTACTATTGAAACCGCCTGTGCTTTCCATACTGAGAAAAGGGAAGGTGTCTGCCCTTTTCCCATCCCAGTGCTTTGCCTACTGTGTTCCCTTAGCCCACCTCCCAGGCAGAGGGAAAAGATATACAGTTCACTTTCTCACTTTGCTCTTCTCCTTGCAGTACCTAATCTCTTTCCAGAAATACATGCAGCAAAGTGACTGGCACCTGTCTCAGTTTGGTCCTCCACCCTGGGGGAGAAGTGTGAGCAGAGGAATGTCTTGGCTTTGAGCCTGTTTATTTTAAGCTCACTTTGCTTACCACAGGTCTAGAGCATAACATTTCCCCACCCCAAACACTACAGGCCCATCTGCTCACTCTGAATCCAACCTGACAGAGGGACAATGGCCTTGATGCCAAGGTGCTTTCATGAGGACCAGGCAAAAGAGAGAGAGTGCCGCTTGTCACAGGAATAATCTCCATCAGAATTTCATCCCTGTTCAGATAGTGAGATCCTGACTCCAGCTAGTGGTAAAGAAGACTTCATAGATCTCCTTAGCGAGGTCTGGGAGTCCTTACTTGCAGGGACATCTTGTCTCTGCTGCACACGTGAGTTCTTGCATGGCTGCTACAGTCTGCCTCAGTTGAGGGGGGTTACTGTGTGTCATCTTCATCCTGGCCCTCTAGCTCATTTGGGGGGTCCATGGGCTTCCTCACGGAGCAGCTCAGGGCACAGAGACTGGAACATTCATGAGAAACTCCATGGGAAGCTGTTTCAAGGATAACAGTGGCAAGCCACGCCATGGGCTTCTCTCTGGGCCAGATGATGTGCAGGGATTGCTCCGGGCTTCCCACCGGGGACGTTGCATTACCATAGTCAAGCCAAGAGACCTGAGTTACTGAGGCCAGAGCACTGCTAGGTGAACTTGCTTGCTAATCAAAGAGGAAGCTGTTGCTTTTAAGCACTGCTACAGAACTGGACATGGACAGCAAACACAGGAGAAGTTCTACAGCTGAGGCTCACGTCCCACCTTCAGAACACTGCCCTGTGCCAGTCATCTCCACCCTGATTAGATCTGAGAGAGTACTGCATTGTCAACCTCTGTCTCAAGACCAAAGAAACTTATTTGAGAAGCTCAAGACCCAATTCCAAGCTTCTCTTTCCCAAACTCGAGAAACAGAAACTAAATGTTCTAAGGTAACACAGGATTGTGGCTAATCACAGAGTTCTGAGTGCCCTCTCAGAAAAGCACCCAGTGCAGGATGACTGCTGAAGGAAACAGCTTTACCACCTCCATGTGCTTTTTTTACTGGGTAGCACTCAAAGCAAAAACGCTGCTGTGGTAATAGAGTGTCTTACTGTCAGAGCAGAACACAGCAGGGGGACAACTCATACAGACAGCATTTGTGACAGGTGAATCATAGAATCCTTAGGGATCGGACCTGGAAAGGTCATCCAGTCCAATCCCCCTGCCACAGCAGGATCACCCAGACCAAGTCACACAGGAACACAGCCAGGCAGGTCTGGAACATCTCCAGAGAAGGAGACTCCACAACCCCCCTGGGCAGCCTGTTCCAGTGCTCCGGGACCCTCCCTGGGAAGAGATTCCTTCTGATATTGATAGGGAACCTCCTGAGTTCCAGCTTGAACCACAGCCAATGCACAGCACAGAGAGACCGAGAGCATCTCTAAGGTGCCCATCAATCAAGACAATCCCCCACAACTGGTGACTCCTCCAGCTCCTATTATCAACCCCAAACATTTTGACAGCAAGCAGAGACTGCAGGAGTGGGAACAGCAAGGACTGCTCTCGTAACACCCCCTCCTTGCCCAGCCACAGTGGGGAGCAGCTGCAGCTCCTCCTCAGGCTGCTGTGGTGGAGCTGTGGGACACAGCTAAATGTCTCCTCTTGGATCTGTTTCCCCTTGCAAACATCACTCCTGTCAGGAAGGATGAATGAAGCCTTTCATTTATTCAATGGGAGCATTTGGTTTCAGTGAACTCGTCTCCTTGTTTCCTGTTTGTTTTTATGCACATTTGGTTTTGACAAATGTTTCTGTTTTAACCGGTGTGTTTGCCATCTTCTCTGCCTTCACCTCCACGTTTTTCAGAGTTAACAGCATTAATAAACATTTACGTGCTGTATGCTGAACACAAACATCTGCCCACAAACACTGTTCAATAGAATCATAGAATCATCAGGGATTGGAAGGGACCTCGAAAGATCATCCAGTCCAATCCCCCTGCCGCAGCAGCATCACCCAGACCAAGTCCAGGTGGGTTTAAAACGTCTCCAGAAAAGGAGACTCCACAAACACCTCGGGCAGCCCCCTCCAGCACCCCATCACCCATGCTGTAAAGAAGTTATAGGTTCAGTCAGGGTTGGAAGGGACCACAGGATCATCCAGTTCCAACCCCCCTGCCATGGGCAGGGACACCCCACCCTAGAGCAGGCTGGCCAGAGCCTCATCCAGCCCAGCCTTAAACACCCCCAGGGATGGGACCCCAACCACCTCCCTGGGCAACCCATTCCAGGCTCTCCCCACTCTCACAGTGAAGAACTTCCTCCTCACATCAAGCCTGAATCTCCCCATCTCCGGCTTTGCTCCATCCCCCTAGTCCTGTCACTACCTGATACTTGCTCACTTTGCTTAAGCCAGTGAGTTATTTATTCACCTGACATCTGGTTAAAAAGGACAGTAAAGAATCACACAGAATCACAAAGTCATCTTGTTTGGAAAGGACCTCCTAGATCACCGAGTCCAACCATCCCCACACCAACAAAAAACCTCAATACCTGATCAATGGAAACACAAACTGACCCCCTCCCTGCTGCCGCTCTAACCTGTCACAAAGCACCATGGCTACAGGAGTCTGGTCAAGAAATCAAAGCCAGATCAACACACGGATGTGCAGACCCTTAACCCTATATTAAATATTTAAGAAAACATACTAAAATTATATAGGAGTTATCAAAACCTGAAAAGAAAGGTGGGTGCTATGCAGGCAAGATGCTAAAGCACTGGAGACAGAGCTGGTTCTAGAAGAGAGCTGCAGTAAAAAGCTACCGGTGTTATTTGCTCATTGCAAAATACCGTTGATCTCCACCACTCTGCCATCACGACTGCTCATGTATTTTATACTTCACATGTGAAAAAAGGCAGAAACTAATTCAGGAGTGTAGAGAGAAGCTCAGGTCTGCTGTCTCCCAGAAAGACCCCCGTCAATGAGGCTGACATTGCACCCCTACTCGCTTTTAGTTTGGTTGGTTTGGGGTTTTGTATGCAATCATAGAATGGAGGAGGTTGGAAGGGATGATGAAGGAAGGAGAACCCCTCCCTTATGGGGAAAAGCAGAGGGACCTAGGTGCCTTCTTGGAGAAGAGGAGGCTGAGGGGGGACCACATTCATGTCTATAAATCTGTGAGGGGTGGGTGTCAGGAGGATGGAGCCAGGCTCTTCTCAATCTGGTGATAGCACAAGGGGCACTGGGTGCCAGCTGGAACAGAGGAGGTTCCATATCAATATCAGAAGGAATCTCTTCCCAGGGAGGGTCCTGGAGCACTGGAACAGGCTGCCCAGAGGGGTTGTGGAGTCTCCTTCTCTGGAGACGTTCAGACCCGCCTGGCTGTGTTCCTGTGCGACTTGGTCTGGGTGATCCTGCTGTGGCAGGGGGGTTGGACTGGATGATCTTTCAAGGTCCCTTCCAATCCCTAAGGATCCTATGATGTCTGGAGATCATCTAGTCCCACCCTCTGATTTTCCCATTGCACACTCTCTTGCTGGATCTATGCATTGGTCAGGCCTGATCACTGCAGTTTTCCCTTTGGAGCTGTGTCTTTCCACATGAAAGGCACGGGGAGACCAGTGTCAGTTGTCCAAGCTACCCTGCATCATTTCACACACAGGCTTGGTGGAGACCACAAAACCGCTGTTAATTCACGTGCAGTGGAAAAAGCCCCTGCATTAACCCCTCTTCTAACTGCATGGCTCGTGTGCTTTGTCTCTCAGCGACAAGGTAGAGAACACCCTTCTTTCTTTTCCATAAGATGATGGTGTTCAGGGCTTTCCATGAAAATCAGAGCAGTTCTGTACCAGTCATGCTAGAAAAAGTCAGAAGACAGTTCTTTCCCTAAAAGCCAGGCAGCAGATGGATGGAGTAAGGGAGATCAGCCAGGGGAATCATAGACTCATGGAATGATTTGCATTGGAAAAAAACCTTTAAAGATCATCTAACCCAACATCCCTGTGATGAATAGAAGGCATTTTCAGCTACAGCAGGTTGCTCAGAACCCCAACCAACCTGGCCTGAACTATTTCCAGGGGTGGGACATCACCACCTGCTTGTGTCTCACCCACACTGTAAAACATGGATCTGAATCTACATCCTTTTAGTTTAAGAACATTAACCCCTGGTCCTATTGCAACAGGTCCTGCTAAAAACCTTGTCCCTCTCTTTCTCGTAAGCCCCCTTTAGTACTGAAAGGCTGCAATAAGCTCATCCTGAAGCTTTCTTCAGCCTGAGCAACCCCACCTCTGTCAGCCCTTCTTCATAGTAGAGGTGTTGCATCCTCTGATCACTTCTGTGGCCCTGCTCTGGACTCCCTACAACAGATTCATGTTCTTCTTTCACTGAAAAAATAGCAGAAAGCAATACAGAAAGATGGTAAAGACAGAGCTTCTTACTTACACAGAGGCAGAAGAGGTCAGAGGCAAGCTTTGCACACGTGTGAGCCAACAGTTCGGAGCTGAACTGAAGTTAACACCCCAACAAGCCCTGGACAGCCTGGAAATTAGACCTTCAAGTCACTCAGGTTGTTGGCCAACAGGATTACAACCAGCTGAAGCCTTTTTGGAAGAAAACACCTTGCCTCTGTCATCCTCTCCATTTCTCTGTTGGAGAACCACCTGTGGGAGACGCTGCAGGAATGAGATCTCAGCCCCAAACCTGAGCAGGTGCTAGTAGTCTCCCGGCAGTGCAGGCAGCTGTGCTCCCTGGCAGCAGTACAGCAGTGAGATCCCACACCTGCATTGGTACTACAGCAACGAAGATTTAGGCACCACATTGCCTTGGTCTGGCCTCAGATGAGTGAAAGAAAGAAGAAACTCCAGGAATTTGATTTAACACTCTGGTGTGAATAAGACAAAGCCCTGTGCCCACCTCTTTTACATGAAATAGTGAATTCATCAAACCATGCCAGTTCTCTTCTCAGGCAGAAATTGGCCTAATCAGATGAAAACAAACAGACAAACTAACCCCACTCTCAGCAACTGATGAATTTCATGGCATCTCTGTTCCAAGAGTGGCCTAAGGTTTTAAAAGAACCCTTAAAGGACTCAGTCCTCCAAAAGGGAACGTATAGTTTCCTACAGCACCAGTGGACAAGGGAAGAGCAACCGGAGTCATCTACCTGGACTTGTGTAAGGCGCTGGACACTGTCCCCCATGACATCCTGGTCACCAAACTGGAAAATATGGACTGTATGACTGGACCACTGGCTGGATAATGAATGGGCTGGATGGTCGCACTCAGAGAGCTGTGGTCAATGGCTCAAAGTCCAAATGGAGAGCAGTGACAAGTGGAGTCCCTCAAGGGTCAGTACTGGGACGAGAGCTGTTTAACATCTTTGTCAGCGATAGGACAGTGGCACTGAGTGCCCCCTCAGCAAGTTTGCTGATGGCACTGAGCTGTGTGGTGTGGGGGACACGCTAGAGGGAAGGCAGGCCATCCAGAGGGAGCTGGACAGGCTGGAGAGCTGGGCCAGTGCCAACCTCAGGAGAGTCAGCAAGGCCAAGGGCAAGGTCCTGCACCTGGGCTGAGGCAATGCCAGGCACAAACACAGGCTGGGTGGGGAACAGACTGAGAGCAGCCTTGAGGAGAAGGACTTGGGGGGGTTGGTCCACAAAAATCTCGAGCCAGCAATGTTCACTTGTGGCCCAGAAAGCCAGCTGCATCCTGGGCTGCATCAAGAGAAGCGTGATCCTCCCCCTCTATTCTGCTCTTGTGGGACCCCACCTGGAGTCCTGCATCCAGTTCTGGAGCCCCCAGCACAGGAAGGAGATTGAACTGTTGGAACGTGTCCAGAGGAGGGCCATGAGGATGAGTGGAGGGCTGGAGCACCTCTCCTATGGGGACAGGCTGAGAGAGTTAGGGCTGTTCAGCCTGGAGGAGACTCTGAGGAGACCTTAGAGCAGCCTTCCAGTACCTGAAGGGGGCTACAGGAAAGCTGGGGAGGGCTTTCCAAGGACTTGTAGTGGTAGTAGCAGGGGGAATGGTTTCCAGCTGGAAGGGGGGAGGGAGATGTCCTTGTTCATGGCAGGGGGGTTGGAACTGGATGATCTTTGAGGTCCCTTCCAACCTGACCCATTCTAGGAATCCATGAATCTATCAGATTCCCTGTTATTCACACAGCTCTGTACCTGGGTCTTGCTGATGACTGTCAAATGCAGTCTGCACTGACCTGCCTTTGCCTACAAAAACTCTCTCACTCCCTTACACCACCAGGAATACACTTGGAGGTGAGATTTATGTTAGTTAGTTCATGTTGTCCCGTTGTCTATTGCCTCAAACCAGAACTGCCCTTGCAGGGCAATGGACTTCCGAGGTCCTTGTTCTCCAAACTGCTTTCATGCAAATGCCTCTCCAGTTTGGATTCAATTTGTTTCAAGTGGAGATTAGGACTCTCTTTCAGAAATGCCATGGTTTGTTTGAACTAACCATGCCATCTGGCAAGGTTCATGTCCCTGCCACTGCGCATTGAGCTTTACTCTATCAGAAAGCTTCCCGGTACCTAAGCCTGAGTCTAGGTTGTGCATTAATCCACGCCTATTAATTAACTGCAAAGCTCCAAACATGTATTTGAATAGCGTGGTAATCATTCCTGAAGATCCTAACTACTCGTTTGGGTGAATGGATTAATAATGAGTTACTTTCTGCTGACATCAAGTGGTGTCTCTTCGCTCAAAATACACCAGCACAGCTGCCGGGATCAATTTGGCGCTAGGACAACAGCGATGTGTTTGTGTTCCCAGTGCAGCGGAGGCAACACTGAAACCTCGCTGCATGCAAAAAGGCAGCCAATTATCTGTTCAGCAACTCTGTGCCCAGCTAAAGCTGATGCAGTGCCTTTTCTCCTTCTCTTATACTGGTGTTCTGTGCCCTCTCCCAGTGTAACCAGACCCAGCGGTCAGCTGCAGTGGTCTGAGCAGGATGTCACCCGTGTTTTTGGGATGCTTCACTGCATAGCTCTTGGGGAGGGATCCCGTTTGCACCCCATACCACAGTGGCTGACCCTCAGGAAGGCAGGGTGGGAGGGAGATCAGTTTCAATATGCCCTGAGCAATGCCCATGCCTGTTTGCCTCTCCCAGCTAACACTTCTGCTGCCTAAAAGCAGAACTGGGGCTGTTCAGTCTGGACAAGAGGAGGCTCCCAGGTGACCTTATTGTGGCCTCCAGGATCTGAAGGGGGCTACAGAAAATCTGGGGAGGGGCTTTTTAGGATCACAGGTGATGACAGGACTACGGGGAATGGAGCAAAGCTGGAGATGGGGAGATTGAGATGATGTGAGGAGGAAGTTCTTCACCATGAGAGTGGGGAGAGCCTGGACTGGGTTGCCCAGGATGGTGGTTGGGGCCCCGTCCCTGGAGGTGTTTAAGGCCGGGCTGGATGAGGCTCTGGCCAGCCTGCTCTAGGGTGGGGTGTCCCTGCCCATGGCAGGGGGGTTGGAACTGGATGATCCTGTGGTCCCTTCCACTGCTGACCAATTGTAGAACTTCTTCCCAGGGAGGGTGATGGGGCACTGGAGGGGGCTGCCCGAGGTGTTTGTGGAGTCTCATTTTCTGGAGACATTTTAAATCCACCTGGACTTGGTCTGGGTGTCCTGCTGTGGCAGGGGGATTTGGGGTGGATAATCTTTCAAGGTCCCTTCTGATCCCTGATGATTCTATGATTCTATGAAAAAGAGGTTCCAGCTGTTGAAGGGGATCACAGGAAAGGAAAGGGAGCTTAAACTGTTAGCTCATCTCAAGTGCATCTACACTAATGTCTGCAGCATGGCTAGCAAGCAGAAGTATCTGAAAGCCATTATACAACAGGATTACTGTGACACAGTCACCATCATTGGTCAACATCACGACTCCCATGACTGGAGCACTGCCATGGACGACTATAATCTCTTCAGAAAGAGTAGGCAATGAAGGGGAGATGGTGAGGTGGATTCTCTGTGTTAGGGCATGTTTTGATCGTGTTGAACTCATTGAGTCTAATGATAAGGCTGAGTGCCTATGGGTAAGGATGAGGGAGAAGGCTAACAAGGCAGATATCCTGTTGGGAGTTTGTTACAGACCCCCCCGCCAAGATGAAGAGGTGAAAGAGGTATTCTACAGGTGGCTGGCAGATGTCTCATTGGCAGTCGGTTGAACATGAGCCAGCAGCATGCCCAAGAAAGCAAATGGCATCCTGGCCAACATCAGAAATAGTGTGGCTAGCAAGCAGCACTAGAGGAGTGATTGTCCTCCTGTAGTGGGCATTAGTGAGGCCTTAACTTGAATATTGCGATCAGTTTTGGGCAACTCAATACTGAAAGGACACTGAGGTGCTGGAGTGTGCCTATTTGGCACTTGAAAACACAGCTTAGTGGGCATGTTGATGTTAGGCTGATGGTTGGACTCAAAGATCTTGCAGGTCACTTCCAACTTGAATGATGCTAGGAAAGATAGAGGTTTGCTTCCCGGGTGCCCACAGTGACCCATATCTGAGCAGCCTTGGGTCTGCCTTGGGGGACAGGCTCATGTTCAGGTCTAGCCATTCACTTTAGATGAAGACAGGTGTCATTGCTCATCGGATGGAGAAACATGACATGGCATGCTTGACTTTTCAATGTAGGCTTCATTTGATGAGAAGGAATTGAGTCCATCATCTTCTAAGTAGCTCGTTACACACATCAATACACATCACTGCAATTTAAAGAGACAATCCTTTCTGCTTTCCTGAACTTTTAGACTGGGCTGGCAAAGCTCATCTTTTGGAGCACAGGAGCACTGTGTGGGTGACAGTATCAGCTGTGCTGCTCCTACACCTGGGACTATCCCCGTGACCTTCCACTACTGCAGCTCCCCCACGCACAAAGGACCAGCAGTGCCTCTCAGAAACACAGTCCCCTGCTTCCTTCTCTTTTTTTCCCCTCTATGTGATTTGTCTGTGTCTGGAGAGCTTGGGCCAGAAGCGAGGTGAAGGTGGCTAATGAGGGTTAACCAAAGGCTGTGCTGCTGTCTGTGAAGTTCTCTCATAATTGGCAGGTTTCTGTGTGCTCAGTTTCAGTAGCGAAGCAGGCATGAGGGCTCAGAGCCCTGCTAGGGGTGACACGATGTGCTCAGCTGGAGAGAAACAGCTCTCCCAAAGCCATGATTCAGGCAACCCTTGACACACACACTTGCTGAGCTACCACACATTCAGCCAACCTTGTTACAGCCCAACATCAAAGCGAAATCGTTCATCAACCATGATTAAATTAGTGCCCCTATAAAACTTTAATACACCTTCTGAAAACTAGCCACCTTCAGAAAGCACTTGCCTGATCAGGAGTCTCCTATGGCAGTGGCCACAGAGCAGATCCTTGGGTTTTATTTACAGGGACAGCGTTTTAGTTTAACTGCAGTGGTTAAAGACAACGTGGGCTCTGTGCTCAATGGTCCTTCACGTAGAGCCTCGTGCCCGCGTCCCACTCCCGCTTCCCCAGGACCGTTTGTGCAGAGTCTGCCTCTTTGTGTGTTGGAACGCAGGCGGGTTTTTGTGCAGAGATTCGTAGTTTGGGGGGAGTTATTTTGAGCAGATGCCGTGGGAGCAGCACAGGGGTGATGAAAGGCATTTGTGCCTTCCACAATGCTGTTCCTAAGGCACCTCGGGCAGTCGCTCTGCAGCGTACACCATGTAGGAGGATATAATTCCTCTCCGTGTGTCGTAACGGTTGGGATTCATGGTGTAAAACCAGGGTACAACTCAATGTAAAGAAAAGCACGGAGTTGTTAGTGCTGGAGAACGATTGTTATCATTAGTGCTATTCCTTAAGCGTTAATTATATTCTAGGCTCAATGCAAGTCATGAAATAACAGTTCCTGCTCAGAGCTGTTTACAGACTTGGCTACTAGGTGGTTCCACTGGTTCAGCTGGTGGGTCTCCAGCTGCTACAGCTCCTTCACCTTCCTGTAGTGGTGTGCCTGCACTTGCCAAACACCAAAAAACCACGTGTGTGATATAGGTCTTGGTAGGGAGAAGAGGTTTCTTCAGCAAGTATTTGGTAAGAGTATCACAGTGATGATGAGG
>VZRI01013918.1:343101-370678 GCA_013397515.1 Upupa epops | reverse complement strand
CTGGTCCCAGTACTAACCTGTGAGGGATACCACTCACCACTGCTCTCCATTGGGACTTTATTTTAGGATGCTACTTCTTAGACAATCTAGGTCATTGATTACAGCCATTCCAAGATAGCTTTTCTATATTTTTTTCCTGTATTTAACAGTTTCTGATAAAATTTTGGAGAGCAGCATAGGAGAAAGGGACCTGGGGGTCCTGGTTGGACAGTAGGATGACCAGAAGCTAGCAATGAGCCCTTGTGGCCAAGAAGGCCAATGGCAGCCTGGGGTAGTCTAGAAGGGGGATGGTTAGTAGATCAAATGAGAAGTTCTCCTCCCCTTCTAGTTTGCCCTGGTGAGACACCCATCTAGAATATTGTGTCCAGTTCTGGGCCCCTCAGTTCCAGAAAGACACAGAACTGCTTGAGAGAGTTCAGCACAAAGCCACAAAGATGATGAAGGGAATGACTGCATCTTCCTGATGAGGAGAGGCTGAGGGAGCTGGGTCTCTTGAGCTTGGACAAAATGAGAGTGAGGGGTGACCTCATGAATGTTGATCAATGTGGAAAGGGCGGGTGTCAGGAGGAAGGAGCCAGGCTCTGCTCATTGTCATCCAATGATAGGACAAGGGGCACTGGGTGTCAGCTGGAACAGAAAACCACTTCTGGGAACCACCCACATCAAGCTGAGAAGAAACTTCTTCCTGATGAGGATGACAAAGCACTGGGAGGTGCTACCCAGGGAGCATGTGGAGTCTCCTTCTCTGGAGACATTTAAAACCCCCCTGGATGTGTTCCTGTGTGACTGGATCTAGGGGATCCTGCTATGGCAGGGGGATTGGACTGGATAATCTTTCAAGGTCCATTCAAATCCCTCACTCTATGAAAAATCAAAAACTCAAATCCTGAGACTCTATGAAAAAAATTAAAATAAAACTGTTTAGCAGAATGCAGAGATACCTCAACTCCAAAAGTCTGCTGTTGTTTCAGGGTCTGAGGTAAGTTCCATGAATGAATAGTGTATTTGCCCCTCTGATGACATCATGTCATGGAAAAGTTGTTGCCTGCGTTGCCTGAACACCAATACTTGGGAAATTAGATCATGAGGAACACCTTCCCAGTGAAAAATCAATGTCTTTCATACAAAAAAATTCACCTCTTCATCAAAAATCTAATTTCCAATTACAAAAACACCACCAAATTGGATAGGGTGGATTGCTAATTTTGGGTCCAACAATACAACAACCTGAAAATCTCATCTGACTAAAACGTCATCTCCAAGCTCCCCACCTGGCTGACCACAATGACCACATGGCCCATTCTCTTCACAGTTTATTGTCTCAGTACCTGCATCTCCTCCAGTCGGTCTCGAAAGCTACTCAAATTCATGACCTGGATTTTGCGAAATGTTTCTTCATCCTGTTGGTGCTGGAGCCGAAGGGCCTCAGTTTGAAGAGTTATTTTCCGTGGCCAGTATCTTGCAGCCCACCTGCATTCACATGATACACCAAACCAAAAAGAGAAAGAGGAGAGAGACATTTTTGTGCATATGTTTAAAATGCTGACAGTAACAGAATGAGAAAGCCAACTCCTAGTAAATAATGGAGCTTTACAACAACAGAAACACATGTGGTTTCAACAACACAGCCTTTCCCCCAGCTTTTTTTGTTGATAGGCAGTCCTTGTGCCTAGGCTATTTAAATGGAGAGGGGCTGGGGCAAAGTGAAGGGCCTTTTTAAAAGGAACAAATTCACTAAGTTGCTGAAAAGCTAGGAGACTGCAAATTAACATTTGGCATCCAGAGGAAATGTCTGTCTTTGAATGTCATTCACAGGGAACTGAAAAAAATGGGGTCAGAGTCTTAGTGACTTTTCAGAGCTACTGAAAAAAACAGTCTTCTGTTATCAGGGCAGTGATGGACCAGAGTGACCCAGAAGCAGTGCAGCCCTGGACAGCAAGTCTTCTGCAGAGTGCCTTAGGGAGTGCAGTGCCCACAGAGAAAGGCTGCACCAAGCGCCTGCTCATGCCAGGGCAGCTATCTTGGTTCTTGCTCAGCTGTAGCCCACCTGTGACTACATTTGTGCTTGTCAGCTTGTGTGCAATGTCAGATCCAAGCTTGTTACACTGCAGGTCACACCCTCCCAGTGCCTGGGGATGCATCAATCTCCTACAAGTTCAGCATGTGCCAGGTCTAGCTGCTCTAGAGCCAAGCTGCTTTCCTGGCGCTTCTGTGGGGTTTTTGCACAGTGAATCTCATGTTTCTAGATGCAGGAGCACTCTGTAGAGACTCAGGTTGCAGATGCATTGGTGCAAGCTCATGACATATAGAAGGTACTTCCGGACTTTAGAGGTGGCATCACTGCATTTCTGAGTTGACTCTGTCACTGGGGCATGGTCAGACCCCAATCTGAATAACACAGCAAAGATATAACTAAGAAGAGACTGTCTGGAAAAGAAAAGTAGTAATCATGCAGGGCTCATATTCTTTCCTAGTTCTAAGAAAATCCTGGGAGCTCACCTAGCTTGGGAGTGCTCCCTCAGCTTCAGACACAGACTGAAGTGAGCACTTTGAGAGCTTCCAAATGTCTCAAAAAACTCCCCAAAAAAACTAACAGGAAAGAGTTAAACAAGTTAATAGCTCCCAGTTGGCCTTGCCCCAGAACAGAAGGCAGCATGAATCCATGCTGCTTTTCTACAAATTTGAAGAATTATGTGCTTATATAGCCTGAGAGGTAGTACTTAAAAGTTCAGCTGGAGTTCTTGATAGGCATAGCTCCTGAAGCACTGAGAATGGTAATTGCTGCACAGTGTACCACTTTGACAGTGAGGAAAATGCCTTGTGCTCACCTGTCAGTGAAATCTTCATCACTAAAGTTGTAAAAGAATTCCTCCATGACCTCGTAACCCTTCATGACTTCATGAAACAGTTCCTGCACAGGGTGAAAGAAAGACAAAACCAAACACCTTTAGGCCATACTGACTCCAGCTCTCTGGTGTACAGCTCATTTTCATGAGGTGCCTTTGTAGGGCATTAGACACACAAACCTAACATGAAGTAGGCTGCTTCTCTGCTGGCTGAACAGTGGGGATGGATTTACAAGCCCTTGTTCTGTGAACAACCACCCTCTGTTCTATATAAGTGAAAAGCAGTGTGACCTAATGGATAAAGTGCTAGAACTAAATTGAGTGGTTTGGGTTACCCTCCAGGTTCTTTCTCTGGCATAATTTTCCCACTGTACTGGGCACTGGTCAGGCCTCCCCTTGAGTCCTGGGGGAAATTCTGGGCCATTCACTTCAAGAAATAGATTGAGAGGCTGGAACAGGTCTAGAGGAACAATGCGGCTGGGGAAGGGACTAGAGGGAAGGTCTGATGGGGAGAGGCTGAAGGAGCTAGGGTTGTTTATCCTGGAGAAGAGGAGACTCAGGGGGAACCTTATCACGCTCTATAGCTGCTTGAAGGGAAGTTGTAGTCAGGTAGAGATCGGACTCTCCTCCCAGGCAACCAGCACCAGGGTGAGAGGGCAGAGCCTGAAGCTGCCAGGGGAGGGTTAGGATGGATGTTAGGAAGCCCTTCCTCATGCAAAGGGTGATCAGAGACTGGAATGGACTGCCCAGGGCAGTGGTGGAATCTCTGGCCCTGGGGGGGTTGAGGGACAGCCTGGCTGTGGCCCTTAGTGACCTGGTATGGCCACTGTGGTGATGTTAGGTCCTGGGCTGAGCTGGATGAGCTCAGAGGGCTTTTCTAGCCTCAGTAGTTCTGTGATTCTGTGACAAGTCACCATACAGTTTTATGCCTTTGTTCCACCTTTGTTTGAAAAGCTCTGCACTTCAAATAACTTTAAAATAAATTGGCATCAGAAAATCTTATTAGGAGAAGCACATTAGCAGCTAGATGAGCATTTGGTAGCAGACATCTCGTTTGAGAACAATTCACTTTTAGAAAAGAACTACTCAGTACACAAAGGCAGATTGGATCATGACATCAGCAAAAGGCAGCAGGTCTTTAAATTCAGGATGTGTGTATTTGAAAATAAAAATCTTAGGACCTACAAAAATGCAAACCCAGCAATCTTAAGGAATTGCATGAAAAGAGAACCAAGCAAAAAAGATCTGGAGTTCTGTTTCTGAGACACTACACATTGCATTGACCAATTGCCTTCTCATTTTCCTGGGTGTCCCCTGTCCATAAGCAGACCATGCCCTACCTCTTGCACAGCCAGCTGCTCAGGGACTCCCTTCATCCACTCCCGCAGCTCAATCAACTCCTCAATGCTGTTTGGCTTCTCATGCATTTTATTGCTGACAGCTTCATAGGCATCACAGATCTGCAGGAGGATGCAGCAGAGAAAAGACCATTGAAAAGTCATTACTTGCTAATGAGCAAACTGGAAAACCTGTCATGATCCACGCACTTCCCACCCTGAAGGTGGTCGAAAGTGATGAGTAAACTGTCCTGTTTCATCTCTTTCTTTACAGTCTTTTTCTCCAGCCATCTCATAAGAGTTCAAATGGAATGAGACTGCCCAAAGCAGAGGAAGAGGAACAGCAGGTACATAGCTGAAATGATGACAATAACAAACTTAGACAACCCTCTGGCACATGTAATTTTCTATATTCCATCCTCGGAGCAAACAGAAGGAACTTCCAGTTGTCTGCTAGGCAGATCTTTTCAATTCACCAACATAATTTTATAAGCTGGTCCTGAGGAATTCTGTATCAAGAGAAACAGCTTTCAGCCAAACAATTTATTAACCAAACGAAACATTAAATATACTTAAGTCTGCACATCTCCCCTCAAGTTGTTTCTTTAAAACAACCCTCATTACTGTGGCCTCAGTTACTACCTTTTGGCCATTTCACAACACCAGTGACTTCAAAAGCAGAAGAACAAGATGAGGCACTGATAGGTATCTTGAACCATGTAACTTACCTTCAGCACCTGCAAATGGAGGTTTTCAGCCAGTAAGTCCAACATGCAAATGGCAAGGGCTTTGTACTTCTTGGACAGATTTTGCTTAACAGCTTCTACACAGACACAGAATGGCCCAATGACAATAGAACTAGGTAAAATGTTCTCCAGGTTCTCCTTTTCAGACAAGTGCATGTTTACTATACTCTTCACCTCCTCAGCAGACGGACATTGCTCTTCATAGTGTCTGTAAATAAAAACACCAAAAAAAGGTAACATAGATACTAAAATTATTCTATTAATTTCCAGACCCTGTGTGACCTGCCCTAGGTGCTATGGTTCTGCTCAATGAGGAGGATTGGACTCAATGACCTCTGGAGGTCCCTTCCAACTCCTAATGATCTGTGTATCAGTGTGCATTTGTGCATACAGGCTGTTCACAGGATGCCCAAAGGATCATTAGGACATTAATGATGTGTATGTTTACTGTTGTTAAAACCTGCATTGGTTTGAGCATAGACACCTTTTTGCAAGCAGAGGCTGAGCGAGTACCAATGCCTTCTAGACCATGCAAGCAAAGACATGCATGCCTGCGTAGGAAGCGAGGAGTGTTGGTATCACAATCAAGCATAGGAGTCCCAGCTTTGGCTCAGCATGAGCATGAAGCTACAGTAGCAAAGACTTCCCATGTACTTGTAAACTTGGGTCCATCTGCCTGGGTGATCAGCCTGCACTGAAGGCTCTGCTTCATAGCCACAGAATTATAAAACAGTCTAGGATGGAAGGGACCTAAGAGATAATCTAGCATGGGCAGAGATACTTCTCACTACAGCAGGTTACTCAAAGCCCTGTGCAATCTTGCCTTGAACACTTCCCGAGAGAGGACCTACAGTAACTATTGCACCACTGCTACAGTTACCAGTGCCATGCAGAAGCAGTCAGGCTGCCTGCGCCCACCTGAACAGCAGCTACACACTCACAGCAGCACAGACAGGCTCCCAGTTTCAGAAGATCATTAGAAAAGGCAGCATGGAACTGGTATGTACCTGTGGAACACTAGTGGGGAGAAGCAGAAGGGATAGACTTAAATCGACAATGGCTTTTAAAGCACAACAGGTGTGGAGTGGGATGGCAACACAAAATACTTGAGTTGCAGAATAGGAGAGGAAGACAGAACTAAAAGAGGTAATAAGGCAAGAGGGAGAGACAAAATGAAAGCACTGCTGTAAACATGGCAAGATCAGAAGGCATGCTGAGGGAGAGCAGGCATTTCAGTGTGTTCTGGAAAGGGTTTGTGTAAGTTAAGAAAAAGAGCTTAATTTCCACTGCCTGGAGAAAACGTGAGGCATAAAAGGAAGATCATTACACTAACAGATGCTAAAGGACAGCACAGGTTTGAGCATTTGGGCAGTGAAAACAACAAGGCTGAAACAAAAGAAAACATTATTTTCTACAGAATCCTATCGGCCTGAAAAGGCACCATTTGAAGGAGGTCAGAGCCAAGTAGGCTAACTGGATTTTCAAACAGGATGAGTCATTTTTAGGGCCATTAATATCTCTGGTTTCACATATAAACATGACAGAAATGTGACTGCTGTCAGAGGCAGGAAGAAATTCTCAGTGCCACCACCAGTATCGTCTAAAAGCAAGGAGCGCTACCCATAGCCAAAGGCTGCCTCTGCTGAGTGCCTGACCTCACACCTAAGTCACACACACTCATGGTCTTAAAACAGGTCTGGCAATCTCACACGCACCCACACAGCACTTTTTGAAGAGGTTTTACTATTCGTGTTGGGGTGCCCTTGCCAAAAGACACTTACCTTAAGAAGTATCGGATGTCATTGTTGTTCAGCTCTAAGAACTTCTCATATCTCTTGGCATAGGCTTGGAGAGGAAGCCGTGCCTTTTGCATAGCAGACTGCACAACCTTGCGTAGTTCTAACACTTCTGGTTCATGCAAGCCCACTGAGTCCAGAAAGGCTGTGCCTGTGATGCACATGTTCTCCAACACATACTGGAAGAGGAAGAAGTATTTCAGGACTAGCAGAGCTAACCATGCTTCCAGAAGAGGAGGATGAGACAATCACTAGTGGCACCTTTGGGAAGTCATGTAGACCCTCTTCTGTATCGTGCCAGGAATTAGCACTTTCATGTTTCCACTCCAAAGAAAGAAGTTCTAGGGAGATGAAGTCTTTCACAGTAACAAGCAGAAGGATGCATATGGAAAAGAGATCTGTGACAGACTGACAGCACTGGAAAAGGTGCTATTTTCTTTAGGAGTCTGCTTTTACTGGGTGCCATGCATTTACAACAACCAGGCTACTTAGAACGTGTCTTCTGAGAACCTGCAGCACAACAGCAGATATAGCAACCAGGTAAAACAGCTATAGGCTCAGGAAAGTTGAAGAAATCCTGTCAGAATAGAACTCTTGTTGCACAGTGCTGTGTCCAAACTAATTTAACTGCATTTCCAGTTACCTACTTCTGCAGCTCTCTGCCCTCAGTACAAGCCCAGGGATGTCTATGTCAAGCTGCAGTGCACTGAGACACACACAGCAGTATCACTGTGGATGCAAAAGAGATCACCTGTTCCAGCCGTGGGATAGTGTGAGTCACCAAGATTCCCTGGTCCAACAGAGAAAGGAGGGACTTCTCAAAGCTCTCCACAGGGGGGCTGAAGTGAACGCCACTGCTGTCTAGCACAAGGTCTATTACAAAGAGTGGGTTCCTTTGAAGCCTGTGGTGGGAAGAGAGAAGGGAGAACAGGAATGGTTTTTGAGACAAAAGACACAACTGTATTGCTCTTGTGCTGGTACTAAAATGCCTACTGAGTGGGAAAGGAAAGCACAGGAGAGTTGTGCCATGCAGCTGAAGGTATGAAACACTGTGCTCTGTATTTGCTAGTAAAGACATTGAGAACTCTTGTCTATGAAAGGTGAAGGCAGTGTCGATGATGACACTAAGATACCAAGATCTCCAAAAGTCATAATGTTGTGCTGAGAAATGTTTTGAAGATGCTCTTCAAAGAAGGCATTTAGCACCTCAAATATACCCCCCTAAAATGCACCTTCTGGACATTGAACTATGTATCTCCCAATCTTTTGTGTTATCAGCTTGGCTCTGCATCAGTGGAAGTCAGCAAAGTCAAGAAGTCAAGACTTCCACTGATTTAAAAAGCTTTATGTAAGTGGCAGGATTTCGGCTTCCTGTTTTCAATTTCTAAACCCTCCTGGTTTTCTAATACCATGAAGGACAGAAATCTTTAAATCAATAGCCAAGGAAAGAAAACTTTAGGTGCTGTGACAACCTGCATTTAGAATCATTAGGGATCAGAAGGGACCTCGAAAGATCATCTAGTCCAATCCCCCTGCCACAGCAGGATCACCTAGACCAAGTTACACAGGAACAGATCCAGGTGGGTCTTGAATGTCTCCAGAGGAGACTCCACAACCCCCCCAGGCAGCCTCTTCCACTGCTACGTTACCCTCCATGGGAAGAAGTTCCTTCTGATATTGATATGGAACCTCCTCTATTCCAGCTGGCACACATTGCCCCTTATCCTATCACCAGATGACCTTGAGAAGAGCCTGGCTCCATCCTCCTGACACCCACCCCTCACATATTTAGAGACATTAATGAGGTCAGCCCTCAGCCTCCTCTTCTCCAAGCTCACGAGACCCAGCTCCCTCAGTCTTTCCTCATAAGGGAGGTGTTCTTTTTCTTTCGTTGGGAAGAGGTAACCTGCATTTGGTATGTTGTAAAGATCGCAGACCAGATTCTAATCAGAATCACAGAATTATTCAGAGATCATTTTTAGGGCCTCTGAGATCATCAAGCCCAGCCTATGACCTGACATCAACATATCAGCTAGACCATGGCATTAAGTGCCACATGCAGTCCTTTCTTAAACACCTCCAGGGATGGTGACTCCACCACCTCCCTGAGGTTTAATCCAAAAACGGAATTAAGTAGTTAAGCCTCCTCTTATTCTTCTTTCTGGCCTCCAGAAAAAAAGCTAGCAGTAATTATTTTCTCCCCAGAGAATGCTGGGAGTAGCTAATCTTTAGAACAGACTGTCAAAGCAGCAAACCTTGATTCTGATGGGTTGCCTCAGAACACTAATGGCAACTTGAACTGTGTTCTAACAGAGCAGCCAGCACTGCATCATCCTCCCAAGCTCTGTGTCATTCTTCCTCACACAAGCAATTATGCCAAGTGGAGAACTGGGGCAAACAGTCCAACCGAATGGCATCATAACAGTGCACAAAATGCTTGCAAACCCAGCAGTCAGAAAGACAATGACAATAAAATTTTCTGCTCTTTCTGCCCTTTTTTTAACCCTCTTTTCTTACCTGTAGGGACTATTGATTAAGTCATCTCCCCATTCCATGTTGCTTGAGCAATTCAAGATCCCATGGCAAGCATCCAGCAAGAACTGGGTGAAGCTCGTTAGCAAGTTCTGGACCAGGCACCGCAGAGAGTCCTGAAGCATGAATCTGATGCGATTCATCAATTTGCACAGTTTGGACATGGGGTAGACATCCCAGCGGCTCTGTTTCAGGTTGCACCAGGTTTTGCCTGCATCTCTCAGGTTGCTCTTTACTGCAGTCTCTAGAGTACTGATCCAGGTATTCTTGAGAAACATTTGAACCTAGGGCAAATTAAAAACACAAGCTGTGTACTCAGGGGCTCACAGAAAGCTGTATGGTGGCGATATTTGCTAGCTGGGACCTGTCTCTGCTGTTCTCCAAGAGCTGTGGCAGCTAAACAGTAGCCCTCAAATCCATGCACACACACACGGCATCTGAACCTGCTGACACACATGGCATCTGAACCTGCTGATGTATCCCCTTCACTGACAAAGAATTGCAAAAAGAAAGCCTGGTATTAAAAAGCAGGAGTGCTCTATTCTTTCTTTTGATAAACAGCGTTTCCTTTTTCTTCTCTTTTCTATAGTGCAGTATCCGTGGAGCTGCTTATGTCAGGGTTCCTATAAGATGTTTTTTAGATAGTATGATGAGCAAGTAAAGGACAGAATATTGTCTTCTCTTGACAAGTGAGAAGAAAGAGGGGAAGAAGCCAAGGACATCAGCAGTCTGCAGTGTTTTAATTTATTAAAATACCACCAAGTGTCACTTTTGCTCCACAGGCAGCTGCTCTTTGTGTGTAATAAAACAACCTCAGTCACTGAAAGGATGACAGTACTGCCTGGCTTAAACAGCATGGGACAAGCATATGCCTCCTGCCACTAATTTACTGTATAACCCTATGCAAGCTACTCTGTGGCCACATCTAGGATACAATGTACTGCCCTGATTTAGAGGTCAGGAACATCTTCTGCTGAGAGTTACCACAGAGTTGCAAATTTTTGTCCTAGTCTGTCTTCTGGCATTGCAGCAATGTAGTTTAATTAAGTACATAAAGAACACAGAGTAAAGAAAAGCATTGCCCCCTTGAGAGCTTTAGGAGGAATCAAAGCTCTTGTGCCTTGCAGGTGGAGGGATGGGGAAATAAAAACTCCAAACACTGAGCTGTTGGTGCTGGAGCTTGTCCAAAGAAAGGCAACAAAGCTGATGAAAGGTCTAGAGTACAAATGTGCTATGAGGAACAGATGAGGGAACTTCAGTCTGGACTAAAGGAAGGAGACAGTAATACCCTCTACAATTACAAGGAGGCTGTAATAAGATGGTGATTGGTCTCTTCTCACAAGCAAAAAGGAATAGGATCAGAGAAAACAATCTCAAGTTACAACAGAGGAGGTTTAGGTTTGATATTAGGAAGAATTTCATCACCAAAAGGCTTATCAAACACTGGAACAGGCTGCCCAGGGAAGTGGTAGAGGTTAATGGTTGGACTCTATAATCATGATGAGGGTGCTTAGACACTGGCATGGGTTGCCCAGCAAGGTTGTGCATCCTCCCTCCCTGGAAGTGTTCACGGCCAGATTGGATGGGGCTTTGAGTAACCTGATCTAGTGGGGGGTAACCCTGCTCATGGCAGGGGGGTTGGCATTATATGATCTTTAAGGTCCTTCCAATCTGAACCATTCTAGGAATCTATGAATCTTTCAACCAAAATGACTTGGTGAATCGTTTATGTGAGTGCCAGCCAGGACTGTTATCTGTGCAGAGACCAGGAGGAGGAAAGGGGAACAGTATGTGACCACTCATTTGATACATGATCAGTACTGGCTGATGCCAACGATGAGGCTGCAGCTCTTTCTGCCCATTCTCTCCACATCTCCATGAATTTGCCACGCACATGCAAATTCCTCCCTGTCCCACTCACAGTGTCTCCTTTGATTGCTCATCTGTTTCCAGGGAATTGGTTTGCAGCTGCTGAATCTAATACAAGTATGCTGACAGCCCCACTGGCTGCTCCATGCATTCACCCCCCATATCTCCACCACTCACCTGAGTGAATGTCTTGATCTGGATCTGTTCAAACTCCTCCAAGTGGACAGGCTCGGCCAAGGTCAAGTGAAACAGAGACATGGTGGCTGCTTTGCTACACTCATCTTGCACCTGAATAAGGAGAAGGATGACATCTTTCCTGGTCAGGAGTGAGGAAAATTTGAAATGTGCTCGTTGCTCATGAAAAGGATAGTCTGGGATCCAGACGCACCCTGGTACCGAAAAAAAAGAATATGTTATTGCCTGCAGTGGCCTTCACAGATTCTGTTTTAGAGGAAAAGTACAGCTCCCTTTGGGACAGTGACTGTGAAAAGGACTTGTCACTGAGACACAGGTCTTACTATGTAGCAGTTTCAGCAGATGGATGGATGGATGGAAGAGTCTCTGCTCTGCAGCAGAAACTTTCTGCAGCCTTCTATTAGGAGCTGAGAAACTGTTTTAGTGCCTGACCTTTCCAAGGTTCTCTCTTAAAAAGCTTCGTGAGAAAGAACATCGGATTTAAAACTTCCCACCAAAGCTTCAAGGCACACCAGAGTCATCTCATTGGTGAGAGGCCACTCGTGTTTGCCTCCAACCTTGGGAAGAATAAAGTGCACAAAATACAGCCCTCCCATCTTTGTCTGTGGTCATTTTCCTCCAGTTTGCGATTCTGCAAGAGTCTGAGCTCTCTTTCACTCCTGGACACTGCCAATGGAAGGCGGCAGGCCCCAGCACAGTGCTGAGTGGAAGGCATTTCAGCTAATTATGCTGCCCTGCATTTGGTGCCATTAAGAGAACACTTGCAGTTAGTTACTGCAGCTTAGCTGATGAATGACACCGTCTTATACTGAGGTAACATGAACACACAACTATACCCTAAAAAAGAGCAGCCATACTCCAAAGTCACATATAATCTCCTGCTGCCCCTTGTAGGCCCTAATCATTAACATGAACCTGAGAGGTTTTTCCACAAAGCATGAATACTATCAAAGATAAGAAGTCCTATAATGATGCTGAATTCAAACTGCTTCCGCGTCCCATACCTTTCTCAGGTACTTTCTTCTCATCGCTGTCTGGCAGGGTGACATAAGAAAATGTTTCAGGTTTGGAAGTGACGACTTTGTCAAAGATCATCTTGTTCATGGTACGTTCGTAGTCTAATCTCACTCCTTTTTCCAGGCAGCACAGATGGTCTAACACACTGTTACGAGGCACACAAAAAATGATACTCCATGGTGATTGTTGCTCACTTCACCACAAAACCTGACCTTGGGTTTGCTAATCCAGAAGCTCATCCACTGCTGGTTGCATTAGGAGAGCTCTGCAGACAACAAAGCCACCAGCAAAGCTATCAACTGGACAGTTAATGACAGAGGTCTGTTCAGATCAAAGCAAAATCTTCAGCTGGGTGTGCACAGGAAAAAGCATTACAGAGAGAAGCTTGGAGAAGAGAGGACTGAGGGGTGACCTCATTAAATGTTTATAAATATGGACAGGGTGGGTGTCAGGAGGATGGAGCCAGGTTCTTTTTAATTATGTCCAATGGCTAAGACAAGGGCAATGGGTGCAAGCTGAAGCAGAGGAGGTTCCACATAAACAAAAGGAAAAACGTCTACAACGTGAGAGTGACAGAGCCCTGGAAGAGTCTGCCCAGAGAAGTTGTGGAGTCTTCTGATCTGGAGATGTCCAAAACCTGCTGGGATGCAGCCCTGTGTGACCTACTATAGCTGATCCTGTTCTGGCAGGGGTTTGGATTGGATGATCTCCAGAGGTCCCTTCCAACCCTTAATTTTCTGTAACTCTGTGATAAAAAGCCAAGAACTGAGGAAACTAGATGACAGTACTGGAAAAGCTGGACTATTCGAATTGTCCTCCCAACTGATTTCTGCTGAACACCTCTGGTTCCCTCAGCCAAAAGACGTGTACAAGTCCTGAAAGCCTGCTCTGTTTGCCCTAGGAAATCATCCACTTCCACCACAAGCAAGCAGAGTTCTTTTTTTTAATACCTATATTTCTGCTCACAATCAGAGGCACCTGTTCTCTGGTTTAGACTGGCAGACCATATAGCCCTTCACACCTTCCTGTCTCTGAGCAGTGCAATCACTCATGGCTGATTCCCAGCGACAACACCCACCACTCATGAGTCATCATCCCAGGGTCTCTTTAAAAGCCCTGGTGATCCGAACTGCATCTCAAAGAGACACACGATTATATCCAGGTGTTTGCTACATGCTGTGCACACCTTCCTTTGATTTTAGCAGCTGTTAGTAAGTAGAAGAGTCACCAGCAGCCAACAGCCAACTCTCTGGAGACAAATGGTGGTCTGCAGATCAATTCATCAATGACTGATCTGTTTCCTTGAAAGTACAGGGAGACAGTAAAGTCAACCATGCAATTTCTGTCCAATCTTCCTGCTGTTGGAGACCACTTAACTTCAAGTGTATGCTAGGCTCAGTGGAACTGCACATGATCCACTTAATCTAGGAATACTAACAGAATACCCACCCTGTACAAGTGTCCCTGAGGCTCTTGTCCTGCTTGCTTCTGATGCCATTCTGCACAGATTGAAAGGCAGGCAAGATCCACAGTCTATCAGCCCAAGATCTTCCTCCACTGCCTCTCGTTCATAGCCCTATGAAGCCCTATAGTGTTAATAGACTGAGGACTGAGATCCCAGACATACACTCAATGTTTTACCTTGTTTCCTTCTTCAATCTGGGAGTATCTAGAGCCAACAGCTTAATTTTCTCCAGACTCTTCTCACTGATGGTTTGTAGTCCATCTGTGGGCATGCAGTCCACGTAGAGGTTATATCGTAGCAGTGCCTCTGTCTTCTTACGCAAGCTGTGGGCAGAAACTACCCTCTCTGCAAATATCTGGGGGTCTTCAGCCAGAAACATCAGGCAAACTCGTGGCACCCAGTACTGACATGACAACAATGGGGCTCTACCTGAGAAATGGAAGTAAAACTTACAGGAGTCTACTGGGAACACAAAACTCACAAGAACTTGTAAGGCTTGCGACAGTTTTATCACGGACAATAGAACTGGGTTGATTTACTGGAGATCAAAACGAGGTATCAAACCAAGAGGCAAGGAACATGAAATTAGCATCTCTTCTCAAAACGGTACTGTTCCAGAAAGATCATTATTTAACCTGCCTCAAAGGCAGGAAAGAGGCAAAACAGAAAAAGGAAAGGTATTGCGAAATAGGAGGACTCACACAGGCTGTTGTTGCAGTTTGAAAATTATGGAATTTTCAAGTGTTAATTTTGGTGCTTTTATGCTGAAAAAGCATTGTATTTTACAACTGGGGTAGCTTTCCCAGCAGACCCCCTGTGTCAATGTCCTGACCCTACAGGTGATTGATGGACAGAGTCTATAAAAGACAATGTACTTCCTGCCTTCTCGCCTTCTTCTATGGCACGTCTTTTAAGCTAGAGAGCTCTTCTGCAAGAAGAGAGCTCCCTGCTCCCGCAGGTGGGGGGGTGAACAATGGTTCTTGGCCTACCTGCCACTGAAGGGTGGACCACAGAAGAAGCTTCAGTCTGTCTGCAGCTCTGTCACAGGGTCAATTATGGCCCTCTTTTTCCTGAGAGCTTGAATGCAGAGAGAGCAGAACTCTTAGACTGTGGCCAGCACCAGTTTGTTTCAGCTCCTGACAGCAGGCCAAAGAGATGAGCCACTGCCCACACCTGCAGTCCCCTTTGGTGGGCACAAAAATGCAGCCTTCCTCTCTTCCTTTTTCTCTGAGGTCTCAAACTCAGAAAACCAACACCAGCTCATTCCAGTTCCCAGCAGTGGCCAAGGAGAGGGCAGCTTTTCTACACTGCTTCTACAGCCTGATTGCCTTGGCAGATGCCAGACAGCTGTGAGTTTTTAACACTCTCCCTCCCTTGGAGCCTTAACTACAGGGGAGAAGAAAGAGAGAAGGCCTTGTAGAAAGCTCTGTAGCAAGCCTATCTACCACAACAGGCATGGTCACATGTGACCAGCACCATGCTGCTTCTGTCCCCAACAAGATGCTGTATGCTCTGCCACTGAGAGACTGAGAGAAGACTCTGATACGAAAGAGAGAGAGATTGTAAGTACTGATCTCCTAAACCTTTGGCAAACAGAGAGAGATTGAGATTCTGTTATATCTTCTACATTTGATACTGCCATAACCTCAAAGAAGAGCCCTGAGTCCAGGGGAGCTAGAAGTATGCCTGAGACATCAGGGAAGGCTGATGTCTGCAAGAGGAACTTTTGAGGAAAAGGAACTTTTCCACAAGCATCAAATGTGTATCTTGTGCTGTATTCCTGCCACCTCCACCCCTTTCCCTTTTGGAAAGTGGGGTGCAATTGTGTGTGTGTGTGTGTGGTGGCTTTATGGTTATGAGTGTTGCTGTACACTCTCTTGCCCCAAAGTTCTCATCTAAAGCCAAAAACCAATGTGTTAGCTGTCTCACATTCTTCTCAGAGTATGTGTAAAGGCACTGTGATACAGTTTCTGTTTTACCTTTTTGATTCTTTTACTTATTTGGGGATTTTTTTCCTGTTCTTATTGGTGATGGGTTCAATAAATTCTTTTATTTTCAGCAAAGTTGCTCCATTGCCTGTTGAATTCTTGGCAAGAGCTGGTTGCTGTGCCTGAATTGCAGGCACCAACCCAAACTGATTTAGACCCTCTCTCTAAACAATTACAGCTGTCAAATGAAGGTGTGGAGTTCTTTCCCTTAGACTGGTTAAACAGATGTGTCAAGAGTGGTAACAGGGAGGGGAATCACATGATTTCTTCCCATGCCCTTCCCGTCTCTACCAAGAAGCAGCAGGCTGTCTCTCAGTGTATAAGCTAGGTCCCACAAGGCCTTACTTGAAACGCACCTTCTGGTGTCATTCCTCCATTGAGGATAGGTTTCCCTTCTTCATCCCGCACCAGCCCATTCTTATCTGTTTTATGAACCAAGTAGAGCATTGTCTCCTTGTCATAATCCAGAACACCAACATCAGTCCACGTGTAGATTAACTTCTGGCTTTTGGGGTCGTCTGAGAGAAACAAGGATTAAAACAAGATTAGTCCATTCTCCTGGAGACTACAGTAAATGGACTTCCCCCATCAGAATGCTAATGTTACAGTCAAATCTGTTTACTAATTTGAAACTCTGTCAATCTCACATAGTTTCTGCTGTGATCAACAAAATAATAAACTCAGGTCCTACAGCTTAGAATTTCCAACTGTCGGCACACACCAGAGACATCAATTTTTCTCCTCTTACCTCTGTCTGCTTAAATGCCTGGGAGGCACTAACAAGACAGATATATAACAGTGCAGTAAAATTCAAGCTAACTGACTCCATACATCAATTACAGCAGAGTTTTGACTGTTCTGGATTCTAGGCACAGAAAGGAGGGCAAACCAGAGAGGCTACTTCTACAAAATGGAAACTGTCAGTTGAGGGTAGGACTGACAGTCATCAGGAACCTTGGTGTCTTGTTCTGTCTGCCTGCAGCTGGTCAGGAGTTACTGCTTTTATGCTATTCAGAGCTACCTTTGTAAGAATCTACAAGCTCTCTCCTACTGAATGGGCCTGTAATTGCTAGTGTTGCCTTGCTTGAAATTCATTCAAGCTTTACCGTGTCCCAGCACATCATCTGTAGGTAAAAGTGCTTTTCCAGGCACCGGCTTTCTATCATGAGAACCCGGCTCCAGTCCTAGAGAGATCCACTCTTCTGGAGTTCGACAGTCATACTCAGTATTGTCAAATACCTGAAAAGGCAGGAAACAAGTGCCATGAAGTCTTATTTCACAGAGAAGAAAATATTGGACAGAAGCCTTCACAAGAGGAAAAGGAACATGCCTACAAAAGAAGAAAAGCAGTCCAGGTGCAAATGCTGTGCTGACCCTTGACTGACAATCTTCTCCCAGTCAGCAGTATCTGTACCCACAGCCCTTTTCTAGGTGGCAGGACTGCCACCTGAAGGGGTCTCACATGGTAACACTGCTGAAGGAAACAGGAGATGGCACCTTCTCTTTGGTCACAGAAATAGCACAAGTGAGGAGCACAAGGGTGGAAATTGTGGGCACCCTGGAAAAGATGCTCAGGGTCTTGTAGAGATCCTTCAGAGTCCAACTCTGCTCTAACGCGTTACCTTTGTTTATCACTTTTTGTATCCATGATGGCTAAGAGTCCTGCAACTCTCAGAATCTTCCTGTGATATGAGGCAGATCACAAGTGCAAAACACTCTCTTACCTGTAATGGGAGGTAGGTGGGAAAGACAGGGTCTTTCTTCTCAAGAGTTGGCATATTGTCAGGATAATTGTGCTTGGGCATCAGATCATTGGAGTCTATTCCCTTGCGTTTTAAGAGTTGAGCAATATCAAAGGTGAGATATAACCGTCTTCTCCTGTTTTGAATCAGAGTGGGAAATAACCAATTAACGATAGAATGGTAGGGGTTGAAAATGACCTCTAGAGATCTTCTAGTCCAACCCCCCTACTAAAGTAGGTTCTTCTAAAACAGATCATACAGGAACAAGTCCAGGGGGGTTTTAAATCTTTCCAGAGCAGGAGATTCCACAGCCTCTCTGAGCAGCTAGTTCCAGTGCTCTGTTACCCTCACCATGAATAAGTTTTTCCTTTATGTTCAAAATTAATCTCATATGTTCTAATGTCTGCCCATTGTCATTTGTCCTATCACTGGGCACCACTGAGAAGAGCCCCTTAGATGCTTAAAGGTATTTATGAGATCAGCCCTCAGTCATAGAACCATTAGGGATTGGAAGGGACCTTGAAAGATCATCTAGTCCACAGCAGGATCACCTAGACTAAGTCGCACAGGAACAGATCAGGCGGGTCTTGAACGTCTCCAGAGAAGGAGACTCCACAACCCCCCATGGGCAGCCTGTTCCAATGCTCCATTACCCTCATTGTAGGGTAAGAAGTTCCTTCTGAGATTGAGAGGGAACCTCCTACATTCCAGTTTGCACCCATTGCCCCTTGTCCTATCACCAGATGACCTTGAGAAGAGCCTGGCTCCATCCTCCTGACACCCACCCCTCANTTCTGATCCCCCCCAGGATGCTGTTGGCCTTCTTGGCCACCAGAGCACATCGCTGGCTCATAGTCATCTTGCTGTCCACTAGGACCTCCAGGTCCCTTTCTCCTGCACTGCTCTCCAACAGGTCAGTGCCCAACCTATCCTGGTCCCTGGGTTGTTCTTGCCCAGATGTCGGACTCTACATTGACCCTTGTTGTACCTCATTCCATTTCCCTCTGCCCAGCTCTCTAGCCTGTCCAGGTCTTGCTGAACGGCAGCACAGTCTGCTGGGGTGTCGGCGACACCACCTAGCTTTGTGTCATCAGTAAACTTGCTGACAGTGCACCCTAATCCCTCATCCAAGTCATTAATGAATAGATTGAAGATTATTTGATCAGTACTGCTCCCAGTACTGATCCTTGGAGAACCCCACTAGATCCAGGCCTCCAACTAGACTCTGTCCCATTAACCACTACTCTTTGGCTTCCATCCTGCAGCCATTTCACGATCCACCTCACTACCCGACATCCAGTCCACACTGCCTCAGTTTGGCTGCAAGGATGCTATGTGAGACTGTGTCAAATGCCTTCCTCTCTAGGCTAAACAGCCCCAGCTCTAATACACCTAGAAGTGTTCCCATGCCTGTAGCTCCCCTTTTTTGAGTAAAAAAGTAAAAAGACATATACATATTTTCATCTATAGAACAGTTCAGTAGGAAGGGATCTACAACCTATTTACCTGTAACAAAGATGAACAAAATATTTTCTTCCTTCCTCCCAGTGTGACCTGTGCACAACCTGTAATGTGCACAACATGCTGGAGAGACCACTGCCTTGTAGTATAGTACTTTCCTAGTGATTTTTTTTTTTACATGTCTTGTCTCAAAAGCAAAAAACAACAACCTCATCTGCTGCGTCTGTTCTGTATCGATGTCTTCAGCCACTTCCTGGTTACTTACCTCTCTACTGCAATCTCCCGAGGGCACTGCCCTGGAAGCCTTTGGAAAGCAATCTGCACTTTAGGCTTAAATGATTGTTCTGGGAAATCAGACTTGATGAGTTTCTGTGTGGTTGGTCCAATCACTTGCTTATTCAGGATACTTTCAAAGTCCTCAGGCATCTTGAAGTTTGTCACTAAGACAGAGAGAAACACACATCTGCAACCACCAGACATCAGTCTGCTTTACATTGACATGAACAGGAGGACTGTGCTGTCTCCTGGGGTGTCTGCAGAAGTCAGTTCGCTGAGATTTGTGAGAGAAATCAAACAGACATTTTCTAGGAAACAGAAAGGAAGACCTTTTTTATTGCTGCAATGTCATTACTCTGCTCCAGTACCAAAATGATGGCATAGAAGCAGCTTCCACTGAGAATTACTGGCATGTAACTCACTAAGAGAGATAGCACCGACCTGGCTTTGAGGAGTTCTTTTCTGTACCCAGTTTTGCTACATGCAGATAGTTGCACGATCTTAGGCAGGTTACTCTCTCTAGGGCAGTTTTCTTCACTCTCAGAAAGAGGTGGGATTCCCCTGCCTCCCTGGGGGGTCCTGAGACCAAGAGACTTAGCTGGGATGTACTTGGTCAAGATGTTGCAGCTCATGAATAGTGCAGGAGAGAACAAGCCACTCAGGTGATCTTTATGTGCCAAAGTCTCTACTCACACCTTTCTTAGGACAAATCTTTCCATGGTTGCTGCTCAGGAGAACCTCCCACTCACATCAGCAATAGTGTGAGGAAAACAAATTCAACAGCTTACAATCTCACCATGTGGATAAATGTTTTCATTGGAAATTTGGACTAATGAGAAAGTATACATTTCCAAGAAGTGGCTGGAATGAAACCATGTCATTTATCCCATAAATAAACCAAACTGTTTACATTGCTAAACAAGCCACACATAATAGAACAGCAGCAAACTGGGAATTTGAAGCTTAACCTAAATGAAGTACTTGCATGCAAGCTTTAAAAAGCACTATTCCCTTGACAGAGCTAAGCATTGAGCTAAAAATAGATTTTAGTGGAGTGAGAGCTTTTAGCTTGATGAACTTTCACTCCCTACCAAGGAGAAACTTAATGGTTCTGGCTTGTAAATGGGGATTCTGGATGTCAAGCTTTGGACACAAGCCTTCTCTCTGTTCCGTGTGCTTCTGTTTATGTCACAGATGCAACCTCTTCATTTCAAAGTGATTGTGCAGAGCCACCAATAAAGCTAATGCAAGACACTTTTCAAGATGATCACAGACCTGGTTCAGGTTGGAAGGGACCTCAGAGATCATCTAGTTACAACCCCCTACCATGGGCAGGCACAACTCTCACCAGACAGGTGGTCCAGAGCCCCATTCAACTCAGTCTTGGACACTGTCAGGGATGGAGCAGCCAGAATCCCCCTGGGCAACCTGTTCCAGTGTCTCAGCACCCTCACAGGGAGGGATTTCTTCCTCAGAAAGGATGGCTGCCTTCCTACAAGCCAGGAAAAGATGTTAAACAAGATGCTGTCAACTTAACCAGATAACCCAAGGTCTGTCCCCCACCTGAACAATCCTTATGGCACCCTCACATATAGAAAGGGACCTCTAAGAGGTCATTCCCTTGCCCTTCATAAACAGCCCCTGACTCAACCCTTGTACAGTCTGCCTAAGGACTAAAGGAAACTATCACTGACCTGGCTCCTATCTCTATTCCCCTCTCTTAGGAAGGGCACCTAGCCTGGAATAAACATGATCCTCAATATTTGCACTGTCCATACCAACACACACACACAACTATGCTAATTTCAAAGATTCCCTAAAATGCAGTTCCTTAGCTTCATGCATATCTCTGGCTTGGGGTCTTTACAGAATGGCCCTGATTTATAGTTGTTGTCAGGGAGCACAGCCGGTCCAATTTTGTCACTTGGCTGTTGCCAAACCCACAGCACCATCCATTATGGCACTTTGTGCACCATCAACTATTTATGTCAATACTTAGGGTTTCATTTGCATTTACATTCCCAGCTTGATAGCTTCTTCCCCCTTGAAGAAGCAGCAGAACATAAATAGAGATCTGTCTCCACTCGTTAGGGATGAGTCTAGCTTGTCAAGATTCACTTGAGGATGCAGTCATTTGTCCTCACTCATGAAAATAAATGTCACTTCCAAGCACAGGAAGGTGGTAAATATAGTTAACATCTTTCTCCAAGAATAAAATCCTCTTGCATGCACACATCTCCCCACTCCCTGACAGCCTATGATCTGTATCCCTGAGAGCACTCCATGGGCCAGGAGAGTGTGGGCAAACCTTTCAACCATGCTCTCTTCCTGTGCAAGACAACAAACTCTCGTAAGCAGGTAGGACCAGGAGCTCTGTAAACCCCTATCTGGAGAGAACAAGCCTCTTGGATACAGAATGAATAAAGGAGAGAGGATCATGATTTTGGCTGTGGGTTCCCTGAATGTAGCTCTTAAAGGCAAGTCCTATATTCACAGGAGAGGGGCAAAGCTGGCTCCCCATCAAATGGCAACTCATGCAAATCAAGCGTTCTCCTGGGACAGCACCCATCTACCCCAAGCCCTGGTGGGGAGTAAATAGATCTAGGATAGCCAACAGCATGGTTTTACCACCCGGTTAAATTGCTTTGATCCACCTCTACATGAAATTCAGTTTTCATGGGACACTCAAGCAGCTCAGCACCAAGGGAATGAAAGCAGAGTACTAACGTAGAGCCCTCAGCCTAGTTGTCAGCATGCTCACTATAAGCAGCCCCATTTCCTGCCATTATGTGTTTCCTCTCAGTGTATTTACCTTTCCAGTTGTACTGCTCAAGGCCTGCCCGTCTTACCAAAGCATATTGCACAGGGGGGCCTTCACAAACACCCTGAAACAGAGGACGTGAGGGACGTCAGAGACAACAAAGCACAGCTGTGGTACAGTCTTATAAAGATACAGAGAGAGAGGTTCTAGGACCCATTTTCCCAAACCTTTAAGGACACTTGAGACTGTGAGTAACAGTCAGAAAAGGCTCAAAGTGGCACAAATACCCAGAACCTCATGCCAAGGCACAGAGACACAGGGGATTTGTCATCAGAGTGCAGCCTGATGTCAGCTTCAGGTGGGGATTTGGGGCTGTTTAGACAGGTAATCATTAAGGTTTTAACTTGCAGATTGTCACAGCCAAGATGCTGGCAGCCTAAACCTAGGCAAAGAGGTAACAGTGACAGCACTGGCCACTGAGGAAGGCAGCACAACAGTGATCAGGAAGAGCTTAATGGATTCACTTTGTAAGGGTCAGGGTCTTGCACAAAGGCCTCTGACCAAAATGAAGGGCTAGAATCTGGGATGAAAGGTGTATTTCTCCATATTGGTTGTCCTTCTATCTTTCAATTTTAGAAGGACAGTAGTAGAAAAAGAATTGCTTTTTGCACTTACCAGTGAGACTCTGAAGGCTCCTGAAGGGAGGACATCAGGACAAACCAGTTTTTCTCTGAAGGTCGAATTATTTTTTGGCTCCTGGTTGCAGCTGTCAGGAAGAAAACGTGATCGTGGACTGCAGTCCTGGTGTGAAGCCGCACTTCTGGTAGCAGAAGGGTTGGGGCTCTTGCTCGAAGACTTTGTCAAATCCTTCTCTATTTTATCCATCTTCTTAAGAGAACCATGCGGTGATGCAACCTCCTTGCTGGAGGGAAAAGACAATGAGCCTGTTAAAGACTGTACCTCTGGCACTCCTTCACAGCCTCCCAGCACACTAGACACTGAGCACTAGCTAAGAAGATGAAGGTGGAACAAGGCAGCTTTGACCCCCTCATTCAGTACCGTTGCCAACTGATCTCACATGGGCTGACTTGCCGGCTCACTAACCCTGGGGGAAAAGCGTGCTTTCTTACCCAAGATGAGTTTTGGAGGGAGAAAACCAGCAGCATATAGATGGAAAGCTGCTTTCTTGAAGTAGCAGGGGCTTCCCAAATCTGTGGCAACATTCAAAAGGATGCCAGAAGAATCTGAGTAAAATGGGACTACAACAGCAATGCTACTTTTTCTGTACCCAAATCCTTTAAAAACCCTGTCACACTTCACTCCAGGGAATAGGCTACAGCCTAGATACCAACACAGCTACTCCCAGGTGTAAAATCTGTAAAATCTGATTCTTTAATTTTAAATAATTCAGGAGAAATGTTTAAGCATTGCCTAACGAATATTAAAATATAGCCAGGAGCTCCCCTCTATGTCTTCCCAGGGGGGATATTTTTACTGGGGATCTCAGCTCACAAATCATTTCGACTCTTCCATCTTGGGAGATGGAAGTCCAGGCGAGTATTGCAGACAGATGACTTTGTTTTACAGAAACCTTCACGCACTGAGGTCCTAATTAAGAGCAGCTCTCCGACTTCTGGCACAATGATAATGCAACCCTTGATTCTAGACTTGTCTAAACACAGAGGTGACTACTGTAACTAATTAGTGCAGCTCGAGTGACACAAGCCCCTCCAGCCTCCACACACAGTAACGATGTACACACGCCTGCATAGCTTATTCCCATAAATTATGAGTCAAAGCTCCGTGCAGTGTCTCTCAAGGCTTCTCTGAGGATGATACAGCTTATTCATCAGTTCCTGCTCAGGGCTAGACCCAGATTCCTCATCCAACACGACCTAACTAATGGTTTGTGTCCTGCACCTTTGCTAGGACCCACACAACTGCTTTGCTCATTTCTGCAGGCCAAGGAACTGCAATAAGCTGCTACATAGGAGTCTTCCAGCTTGCCTAGTCTCACAGGCCATAGCTGGCACATACCTCACATGGAGGTGGCACCACAGCATCGCTTCCTGACATGCTCTGCTCTTGAATGGAGTGAAAACTCTGCTCATCCCCACACTCTTGATCAAAAGGGCAATTTTTTCTGAATTTCACCTTGCTGCCTGCCTGTAAGACTGAATCTGTTACTCACAGCAGAGAAAGCATTACAGGCATGCTGCAGATAAGAAGGAATAACTGTGCTGGTTTATTACTGCAGGTTCAAGCCAGTGCACAATTTTGAAAGGCTGAATCAAAAAAGAAATCAGATAATAAATCAAGGTTACCATGATGTGAATCCTTTAAGTGAAACACAGTAAGCGAACAGACTGCAGAGACCTGGGAGATGAGATCAATAATACCCCCTCTCCTCCTTCAAGCTAGAAAAATCTCAAATCTTTCTGCTCTCAGCTTCTCTTTGGCATGGCAACTGGAACCTCACACCCTGGAGAATGAATTTTCCATGGAGGATTTTGGGTTTATTAGCTATTTTATGCTCTGGCTGTATCTATTTTAGCAGCCCAGCAGGATTGATTGGTATCAGCCAAGATCCAAGGATTCCTGATGAATTGCTACTGACTCTTTCGTGCCTGCTGCACCGGCATAGAGTACAGCAGCAAAGCAGAACGACCCTGCGGTGACTCATTTGATATGTCACCTGAGCACCCTCTTGCTGGGAGCAGGGGCGAGGTGGTGACAAGACTTGCTGTACTCTTACCTCTTAGGACCAGAATACTATACCCATCCTGTTTCAAAAAGCCACCTCCAGGAGGTAAGGTTCACTGGACTTTAACACGGGTGGGCAATCAAGCCCACTCCCAACTTAGCAGGACTGGCAATCACTGCCTAGATCAAAAATAACGTGGCTGCTGCTGATGATGGCTGAGTTCCCGTGATGGGGGAAGTGTGTACCAAGCCTGCCCACAGCAGGCCTAATTCTTCACTGCTTTGCTCCCTCTGTACTCACTCACACCTCCATAAAGTCCTTCCTGAGCTCTTATCTCAAAATAAAACAACCCCCTACTCAGTGTCCAGCTCAGAAACACCCATCTGTCATGCTCTCCCAGCTGCACAGAGGGAGGGTCTGGTGTTTGTAACCACAAAAAACTGACACACACCACCCAAAATAGAAAACAAGACCAGGCCTCCCAAGCTTTTACAGCAATTCCACAAACAGATGAGTAAAGCAACTTGTCTGAGCATGCTAAAGCTGATAAAGAAATGGGAGAAGAACTAAGCACAGCAGGAATCTTATTCTCCTGCCACCCCAGGTGCTGGGATGTGGCCTGGATTTCCAGCAAGGTTTCCCACTGTGTGGTGGCGCCAGCCACCAGCTAGTGAGTGCTCCCATGCAGCTTTTAGGATCAGTCTCCAGGTTGGTTTAAAAGACAAGGAGAAAGAGCCTTTCCCTTTTATTCAGCCTAGCTGCTGCTTCGAAGGAGATTACTACAGAGCAATTCACTCCAAAGAGCCTTCAACTCTGACAACAGCACCTTCTGCCTTCCCACCTCCCCCCCAAATGATGAGCAGCATGCCTATGCCAGGGCTGTTCTCCCCAGTCGCCATCCAAGAGCAACCTCAGACCGTCATCCCTGGATAGGAAAGCCTGGCATTGGTTGTTGGGGTTGTCACTGCCTGGGGAAAGAAACACTTTACATCTTGCAGTGAGCATGTGATGGTAGCACGAGCTTTCAGCCAGCAATGCTGCCAATGTTGTGACATAGCTCACACTCAGGGATTGCTTAGTTGCCTGAAAGGATTTTGAAGAAATGCCATGAAACTGCCCAGTGCGTTGTTAGTGTCACACTCTGGCTGTGGGCAGGAGATTGTCTGCATGCCACGTTCACAGCCTTCAATCTCTTCCTACGCAAGAGCACTTTCCTTGGGGCTGGAGCTGGCCTGCAACAAGCCGCAGGAGAAAAAGAGTTCAGCTCATCACGAGGAGATTACATGTCTTCCTGAAAACAGATCCTCTGCCCACCTCAGTAACCCTTCACTATGCAAACAGTAGCACCTTCTCGTTCTTCAGCAACAAACATCTGGCAGTACCAAGACAGCCTGGCTTTAGCTATAATAAGCTTTGAAAAATTTTCTCACAACTGCTGCAGCACCTGTCTTTCCAGCAGTCCAGTCACGCTCCTCCACCTGCAAAGCATGTTTCTTAAGATATTCAAGGTACGTTGTACCATGCTAAATCAAACTATGCAAAATGAGAGCATGTTCTATTGGTGCTGCTGACACAACGTCAGCTACAGTGTCTGTATGTCATTGCATAAAACTGTAATTACCGTATCTTGTACCCAGGCTCTACACACCTAAGAAGCAAACTCCTACGTGTCTTGCTCGATGTCAGCTACAACCGTTTTGATCGGTTACCTCTACTTTGATTCTTTGATCCAAAGCTTTGGCAAAATGGCCTCTTTTCTTTCAAATAAGGATCAAAACAGCTAAAAATTACAACAATAATAGTAACTCATCTAACCTCTAAGCAAAACCATACATTAAAATCTAGTAGTTATTTATCTGAAATCTATTTCTTTGTCGATAGCCAGATAGCCAGAACCCAACTACTGCACCACCTGGACACCTCCACGTAGAAATTCCTTCTTTCTCTAATTTAAGCCCCACCATGTAAGCTCAGACAAGACAATGCCCTCTCAACAAATCATTAAGCTCTACTTAAAATGTCTTCTACTTTAAAAAGAGAGCTGAAAGTAATTTGGAATTTCGAACGGAGCTCAATTGCTATAGGCTTAACACTGAACTTTCCTCCCATTTTTAAAGCACGTTCCTTTCTCCTTGCAAAGCAGCACGCAAGCTCCGCTAGAACCTGGAGTCACAGCAGGGAAAAGCAAGATGCTGCTCCGTACTGGGAGTGCCTCACCGACACCATTACCCCACGCGTGTCCAGTTTACACGCAGGAGACACCACACAGAGTACTTAGACCATGCCTCCAACAGCCTTTGTTTCGTTTACGGACCCCACAGCCTCAGTCAGTGCCAGAGTACAGAAGAAGTGACCCAAGGGCAGCAGCTAACCGCACTCACCGTGGGCTGGGCCCGAGCGAGGAGCAGCTCCCACACTAACGGTTGTCCCTCCCACACTAACGGTTGTCCCTCCCACACTAACGGTTGTCCCTCCCACACTAACGGTTGTCCCTCCCACACTAACGGTTGTCCCTCCCACACTAACGGTTGTCCCTCCCACACTAACGGTTGTCCCTCCCACACTAACGGTTGTCCCTCCCACACTAACGGTTGTCCCTCCCACACTAACGGTTGTCCCCCCCACACTAACGGTTGTCCCCGTGGTGACCACAGTAGCGGTGATAGTAGGAACCCGACTCTTCCAGGGTCTTTAGAAACCCAAAGGGTCACCCAGAGCCGCAGGACGGTCCGTCCATCCACCCGCACCCCGCGGCCCAGGCCTCCTTCCCGCCACCCCCGTACCCCCTCCCGGCTGAGCTACCCGAACGCACCCTACGGCCGCACGACGCGGTCGCGGTGCT
>VZRI01013918.1:325115-335387 GCA_013397515.1 Upupa epops | reverse complement strand
GGGGGAGGAGGAAGGGGTTCTCTTGTAACAAATGCTTGTGGCACCTTCCCAAACTAAACAGTACAAAGCCAGAACCCTGTACCCTGCCCAAAAAGCTAGAGATGTTCAGTTCTGTGGGGCAGCTGTGGGACTGTGCTCTCTAGGCTGTGACAGTCAGCACTGCACATCTCCCTGCTCACCTGTCCAACGCTAGAGGAGTCCTGCAGCCAGCCTGTCCAGCAGGAGTTGGTGTCTCTGCTTGCAAAGCGGAGAAAGCAAGCAAGCAGGAAAAGAAAGCAGGATGTCTGGGAGATGTACTAGAAATCATTGTTTTAGGAAACACGCGCTGTAATTTGAGAGAAATGCCAAGTCCCGAGGGATTTCCTGAGGAAATCAGGATCAATTGTGTTGAGAGACAGGATCAGCTGATGTGCATAGGGAGACAGGAAGCCCTACGAAGTCAATCCAGGAGCCTGCACCAAAGCTTTTGGGCCCCTGAAACTGGCTGACCAGAAGCCAGTGATCTTACGATTCATGTTTAGTCTTCCTTTGCTTCCTTCTGTTACCCTGTTCTTTCTTGCTTGCCACATCTCTGGGGAGCTGCCTCTCTTTGTGCTCTGTGGGCTTCTGACTTCCCAAATCTTCCTCAAAGGACCACCAGTAAAGCTTCACAAGGAAGCTCATTTCTGTTCTCATACACCTCAGGAGAATTAGCAGCTGGCAAGGGAAGGACTCAATACATCTCCGCTTTCTGCACACAAGAAGCAGAGCTTTGGCATAGTGTTACCAACCCTTGTTTCTGCAGTAACCTTATCCAGCGCTGCGTGGGTCTTCAGAGACTCTGTTGTACTCCTCTTGCCTTCATGAATAATGCATCCTCCTCCACCTTCCCTCTCCTCTTCCCTGTAAGATCCCGTTTCATGTTGGGCATGTCTGGTATGTTTGCTGTCTCCCTGGGGCTGATCTGAACACTGATTCCTGGCTTGAGTTCCCCCACTACCGAAGGTGCAAATGATACAGAAGAGGGCAACAAGAAAAATTCAAGTGGCTGTTAGCAGAGGCATGAGCAAGATCTACCTGTTGGGTGTTGTAGGTGTTTAAGATCATAGAATCATAGGCTGGCCCAGGATGAAAGGCTCCTCCAGAGGTCATCTAGTCCAGTCCCCCCACAGGGACCAGGAAGAGCCTAACTAAAGCAGATTGCCCAGAGCCTTGTCCCAACTCCCCTTGGATAACTCCAGAGGTGGGGCCTCAACTCCCTCCTCAGGCAACTTGGATTTTTCTTGTATCATTTGCATCATCGGTATCATTTGCACCTTGGGTAGCAGGGGAACTGATTTGGGGCTACAGAGCATTAGGGACCACTTCTACAATGCTTCTGGAGAATTTCATTTCCCTAATTACTGGAAACACCCAGCTTTATTAAGCTTTTTATGCTAAAGACTGGTATTTCAGCTTTCTTCTTTTCACAGACTCAGCAGTGAGTGATCACTGATATTCGAAGGTGACATGCTGTGGTGTTTAGCAGTATCCCAGGTGTCTCATTCCTTAGGTTCTGTTGCAGAAGCACCACGACCTGAGGACTCAGCTGATTTCAGGCAAACTTGTTTTGAGGGTCTGTGTAGGGTTTGTTTCTATAAAGGCCTGGCAAGGCCGTGCTTTGATCGCATTGCATTGTCTTTCTCCAGTATTCTGATCTCCCTAGCACCAACCTTTGATACCTTTGTCTGAGACTACCCCCAACGACTGTGTTGTCTTCTACCAACCCCACCAGACAGGTTCTTTAATCTCTGCCATCCTCACATTTATTGCTGCCCTGCAGATCTACCTACTTTGGGGTTTCCATGAGGAGAGCCCATGTTAGCTGGTATTTCCCAAAAGAGCTGTGAGGAACAGAAAATGAAAGCCAAGGGACAACAAAAGCAAACATGAGACCAAGAGAGTGGAGTCTATGAGATTTGGGTGAAAGCAAAACACAAAGGGAAGGGAAGAAAAGGGCATCCTCAGTGAGAAACCCTACTTCCAGGGTCTCTTGGAAAGCCACAAAACGAGTTGTTTGGAAACTGAAGATGCCCCGTGTTATTCTCAGCAACAGGAAAAAGCCACAGGTGCCACCATTCAGGCCACCACCATTGTCTTTTTCTCTTGGCTGAATTGAAGAAGCAAAAAGAAGACTTCTCAAGCTCTGTGTCACCTTCTATTCTGCTCTCATGAGACCCCATCTGGAATACTGCGTCCAGTTCTGGAGCTCCCCACACAGGAAAGATACTGAACTGTTGGAACATGTCCACAGGAGGGCCACAAAGATGACTGGAGGGATAGAGCATCTCTCCTCTAGGGACAGGCTGAGAGAGTTGGGGCTGTTCAGCCTGGAGAAAAGGAGACTCCAGAGGGAACTTGTAGCAGCCTTCCAGTACCTGAAGGGGGCTACAGGAAAGCTGGAGAGGGGATGTTTCCGAGGGCGTGGAGTGGTAGTTCCAAGGGTGATGCTTTGAAGCTGGAAGATGGGAGGTTTAGACTGGATGACAGAAGGAAGTTCTTCATGATGAGGGTGCTGAGACACTGGAACAGGTTGTCCAGGGAGGTTGTGGCTGCCCCCTCCCTGGAAGTGTTCAAGGCCAGATTGGATGGGGCCTTGAGCAACCTGGTCTAGTGGGGGGTGCCCCTGCTCATGGCAGGGGGGTTGAACTAGATGATCTTTAAGGTCCCTTCCAACCTGAACCATTCTATGAATCTATGAAGCTTGGATTGCAGGCTCAATGCTATCATATCTGGATGGTCAGTATCATTCCCTGAGGGTTAGAGGATAATCCATCTTCTCCCAGTCTGCTGACATCCTAAACTGCTTGTTTTCTGAAGGCTGGGCAAGGGGTCACATGCCATCTCTCCTCCAAGCAGCCACCCGTGGCTACCAGCAGCAACAGTGCTAGGGGAAGTGAGTCTTGAGTCTGACCCAGTATGATGAACAAATCCAATTAAGATATTCTGAAAAAGGGTTTGGAAAATGAGTTTATTCACATTCCCTCTAAAAATTTCAGCTTCTCATGCTGTGCCTGTCTTATTAGAGCAGACTACAGCTCCAAACTCAGCAGATAGCTCCTGAAGTAGCCTTAGAGTTTGCAGAAATTAATTAAAACAGGAGATACAACCCTATTGTCAGCAGGGTTAGAAGTATTGGTTATGGCTGCTCAACGTTTCCCACTATAAGACCAATTTTTTTGCTTCTTGGAATTTTTCCCAGCTTAGATGTTTCCACTGAGTTTTCTCTATAGGCCTTCTACTCCTTAAGTTTGGAGGAAGCATATGTATGTAATTACTCTGTCATCTTCTACAGCTATTTAAAAATCATAGAAACGTTGGCGTTGATAGGAACCTCTGGAGATCATGCACTCAAACCACCTGGCTTGAAGCAGAGTCAGCTGGAGCAGATTGTTCAGGACCTCATCTCCACAAGTATTGAGTCTCTTTAGCGATGGAGACCCTACAACCTCTCTGGACAGTCTGTTGGCAGTGTTCAATCACTCTTATGAAAAAAGTATTTTTGTGTAATGTTTAAACAGAAGTTCTTGCTCTTCCCAGCTCTTGCTGTGCCTGTAACATATACCCAAACCTGACCAAAATCAGCAACCTTTTGGCAAAAAGGAGTGTCTAGGTGGCTATAGAGAACCAAACATGCATGCAAATTGCCCGAAGGTCTGTATGTTGCAGTATGACAAATGCTAGGCCAGGCTTTTGCACAGGCCATAACTTTTCAGTTGGTTGAAAATAAACACCTCTAGGGTGAAGCTTGGGTAGACAGTTCAAAGCATCTAGGTACATGTCCTTCTGCTCTTGGGACTGGAGCCATGTAGCCTTTATCACGCAAGTGGTGGCTAATCCCTGCTATCCACAGCTGTTCCTATAATCCATGGTAGCACTAGCCTGCTTGTCTGGAGTTCAAGAAACCTTTAGTCATCAGACTAGAGACAACTCCAGGGACCCCTTTTCCTGATTGTCCCTAGGAAGGAGATTTGGCTTTTGTTTGGGTGAATGCTCTCCTGATTCAGCGTGGCAGTGGGGGAACACGGCACGCGTTTCATCAGGAATTAAATTCTCTGCAGGAAGTGAAAAGATCCAGTTCCCAAAAAGCTTATCCACAGTATTAAGCAAGGGATGGGTGGGGGCAAAGGGAAGAAATGTAGACAAAAAGGAATTTTCAAGGAGCAGACCAAAAGCAAGTCTGAACTTCACTGGCTGCAGACAAGGGCAGAGAATCCCCTCCCTCCCTCCCTCTCTCCCTCCCTCTCTCCCTCCGTCTTCCAGCTCTTCTCTTTGCTGAACACAAGCTACAAGTCCCTGGGAGGCCCCTAATCTGCTTTGCTGTACAAAACACCCAGTCTAGCAGCTTTCCTTTTCTTTTTCCCTCTTTAAAGTTGAAGTGGTGATCAGTTTCCAGACCCAAAGACAGGGAGGGGGAAGAAGCAAGGAACAAGCTGTTGCTCTGCTCAAGAGCACAGGTGGTCTTGGTGGGGGCTGGAGACACAGGGACACAGGGTCTTTGGTGTTGTCAAATTCCTTGTTTTTTAACTGCAGAGTTTTTCTGGTATGTTTGGATATCATTCACTCTTGTGCCAATATCAGCCACTATTTTGTACAGCTTTTCCTTCTCACATGTGCTATTTCCACCACCCCAGCTAGAACAAATGGAAAAGGTAAATCCTTCCAGCATTTGTTTTACTTGTGAAATAGCATCTCAAATTTCTTGATCATACTTGGAGGATTTTTCTGCAGTGGTCCTGGAGTGAGTTCAACCTACCTGCCCAGGACTCCTACTTCATGCCAGATGAGGTCTTGTTGGTAATTTTCAGATGCTTCTAAGAATTTTATACCTCAAGCCCTTTGGGGACTGGTGGTTCATAATCACCCATGACCACTGCAGCTATGTTTACCTCCTCCTCAGTCATGTCCAATTGACACACTTGCTGTCTAGCGCAAAGAAAGCCCCAAACCCTGTGATTAGTCTTGCATTTCAGCTTGTTTCTGTGTCTCTGTGCCCAAGGTTGTCTGCTGTCTTCCATCTCCTCTGCCATCTCCTCTGCATTTACAATGCCTCCTCCTGCGTCATCAGCTGCTTTCACCTAAGTGCTTTCACTTCTTATGACAACATCATTCAAGGAGTGAATAAACAAGATCAATCCCTATATTGATTCCAGAGAGACTCCGGTGGTGAATTCTGTCTAGCCTGGTACAGCCTCTGTCCAGACATAGAGCTTCTGTGCCCAACTTGTATTCCTTCCACTAATCCCATCGTCTTCAGTTTAATTAGTAATTTCCCTCTTACTCCATTGAGCACAGCTTGCTGCATTTGTCTAGAAATTTGCCCCGATAAATGGAGATGAGCTGGCTGTCTCGGATGAATGCTTTCCGTAGCGTGTCCAGCTGGTTTCCCTCCAGCAGTTTAACCATGCTGCTCTGCAAGCTTGGTCCTAGGTCTTTGCACGCAGCTGACCCATCCTATCAACTACCCAACACTTGCAGTGTGAAAAATAAAACAAAGGAAGAGTGGGTATTAAGTTCATAATCTTCAATGGGGTTCTTCCTTTTCTGAAAGAGGTTCTGCCTCTGGAAACCAGTGGTTTGTTCAGAAACCACAAATAACTGCTTATCCTGGCTGCAGCACATGAATGCATCTGACATGATCTCTTATTTCCTGATACCATTCAGTCTTCATGCTGTCATTCTCTTTCCTAACATGTTGGCCTCACACCCAGCACAATTCTATCCTTAAGACTGGTTGGGGACCACATCACTGTCATCTAGATGTCAGATGTTTAGGGTTACTTGGCTGGTTTTAGGTTGGACTGGATGATCTTTAAGGTCTTTTCCAGCCTGATCATTACTGTGAGACTGTGATACTACTGTCTGTGCCGTCCAAGAAGTGCACTGAACTAGTGCCTGACTGGTAGTTTACCCTGTATCATGACACCGTTTGTACATTTCTCTTAGCTTGACTTGCCATGCTATCCTTACTGCTTCCAGGGCTATAGAGTACTGTCTCTCTTGACCCACTGATCCAGCTGGAACTGGGTTCCATGTAGCAAATTTCTCCCTTGTCAATGTGAGGTGAACACATCACAAATCCAATCCTGAGTTAGGGGCTCAGAGAGTTTTAAGCTTATGTTAGCTTTGTTTAATGCCATGCCAGGGGACCTGATAGTCCTGTTCCTTCTGATCCTCAGGCACTGGGTTCCAGGTATTCCCACAGCAATTCAGGCCTGTCAGGGTAAAGACTTGATGCTTTCTGGGGATGAACTAGTTCCCCTCATGCCAGACCTCATCGCTATGAGCTTTCATGTGGAAAGGTAACAGCAAAGTGTGTTCCGATTAAATTGTAAAACCTTCTCTGAAAAACAGTTTTTCCCAATTTAACCACCTGTGGGGACACTGGGATCCCCAAGCAGGGAGAAACAGCTAAACTCATTCTCGGTGAAGAGAGATGAAGGGACTCAGTGAGCAGAGGTCTGAGCAGATTTCACACGTTGTAAAGAAGGCTGGGACAAAGCCGATGTCCTTTGATGGGCAGGATGTCACCAGTCTGTGTTACCCTTTCTAGGAAGCACACTGGGCATTGACTTTCTCCCAGTACCTCCAAGGATGCTGGCTGGCTGGCTGCTGACAGGGTACCCAGCTTCCCTGGAGACCCAGATGGTCGCTCCCAGCTCACCTGCCCTGCTGTTAACACCAAAAGCAAAGCTGGAGCCTCCCTGTGCCTGCCCTCTGAAGCCTCTGTCTTGTGGTGGAAATAAATTGCCTCAGATTCCTGTAACTCAGGCAGAAAACCTAGGCCCCTTGCTGATAAAACCAGGCAGCCTGGACAGCGTTGCCCTGGCAACCTGCACTTTCTTCCCCATCCTTTTGTTCGGCCTCGGACCCAGACTTTTGTACCCAGCCATAATGGGGCCAGACTCTTGGGATGTTTATGGGGTGAGGTGAGAGGAATTTCATTCAGCCATGTCTTGCTTGGCCCGTCTCCTTCCGCAGGGCGCGGGAGGAATGTTATTGACCAAGGCCCCATGCAGCGATGGAGGCTTTAAAGAAAGACCCTTCAGACTTTGGGGCAAAGAAAAGAAATTCCTGCCCTCCCCCATGCAAACATACCCCCCCTGCCCCAAGTCGCCTTTTGTTTCCTTATTTCTCATTTGGTAACTTCCCCCGCTTACCCGCTCCTGCCTACAGCTGCTCTCACCGGGCACAAACAAAACCCTTTATCACGGCCCATGTGCCTGCCAGCAATGAGCTGCAAGGCTTTCAATCCTGGATTCCCACCCTCCAAGGCACCTTGCTGATCAGAGGAAGCTGTACATGCACAGAGTTTGCAAGAGCTGAAGTTCTGTGCGGCTGAGGGATGGGGCATGAAGCAGCCTGACAGGGCAGAGGACTGGAGAAGGGCTCCCAGCTTGCTCTCTGAAAGCCTGCCTTGCTTTACCTTGTGGCTCAGGCTGGAAAGAGTTAAGCACATCAGGTCCAACTGCCTGCTGAGAAGACAAAAGCTTGCCTTGATGTCCAATATTGAAGCTCCCAGGGACACCACTGAGGAATTCCCATTAACTGGTGTTTGTGGAAAGCTTTATATCAAATGTGGAGAGTGGCCAGTTGACTTTCCCTGTGCCAGTCACTAGGAGAGCAGCAGCACCTTCCCAGCGCTGTGTGGTTGGGGGAGAAGCAATACTGGCACAGTCCAAGGTGCTTCTTTATAGAGAACAGGCAAGTAGGTCGTTCACCTTGTCTCTCTGTGCTGCCAAGCAGCATCGACTGCAGCCAAAACCCCACGGACAAACTTTTGACTGACTTGACCGGACCCATGGCTGGGTTCAGGTAGCAAATTTCAGAGGTGGATCCTATAACATGACTCTCTTCCTGGCCTTCAGAGATCACAGTGTCTTGGGAGAAGGCAAATAAGTCCACAGTTTGAGTGGAAGACTTTGGGGACCTGTTACTGGAAAGGCAGTGCTGTTTCCAGTGAACCTGCTCCACACTGCTGTCTTTTCAGGGTAACTGGGCAGAGCAAAGGGCATGGGCAAAGAGGGGATCCTGGGCAGGGTGGGCGTTGGATTTTTTTCAGTTCTGCTTCAGGCATAAATGGAAAATAAAGCCCATATCACTGTTGTTTTGCTGGGCAAGGACTCAACAGGAAGTGAGCATCTCCTGCTGTGGGCAGAGCTCTCCTTCCCTCAGTGCACACCTGTCCTGGGGAATTCTGCTCCAGCTGATCTGGAAGCATGTAAGAACCTGCAAACTTTTGGCAGAGATGCTAAGCATCTTACAGATGGTGAGAGGCACTGCTGGAAGCTTTTCTTCCACCTCCCAGCTGGATTCTCTGAGATTTATTTAAAGGAGAGCTCATATGTCGTAGACTTTCACTTCAGTTAGTGCTGTAAGAAGATGGAGGGAAAAGACCTGGACACATGTTTTCATAACACTTGTCTTTAAGATTCTCCTCTTCCATTGCAAAAAAAATTCATCAAGTGCATTTGAAAAGTGGTTGGTGAGCTGGGCATGGGAGAGGAGAGACAACACAGATAATGAAGGACCACAGACACCTTCTCCTGGGACTATTGCCAATGCAAACCAAAGCCGGCTCTTGGCAAAGGACTGTGGCTCTGGCACCATTTCAGTGTTGCCTGCCTTGAAGGCATGAAAACCCAGCTATAAAGTAAGTTGGGAGCCAGTTGGAAGCAAAATGCACACCAGCCATGAATAACAGGGCAAATGTGTCAATGCAAACAGAAACACATGGCAGCCCTTCCTTCCCACAGACCAGTCTTGGTCAAGTGCTTGCCAAGTGCTGCTGCTGCTGCTAAGGTGAGTCCTTGCAGATCAAGCAGAGAGTGCCCACAGGCAGGATCCTCATGCCGGGACTGAGGGGTTAAGTATTTGGCTACAGCAAAGGATCACACAACCAGAGGCACTCCTCTATCTCCTCTGTCACCTGCACATCCCTCACACCGGGCTGCTGGCTGAACCATTTTGGGGCAGGTTTTACACTGATTTTCCTTTTTGAAAGGTGCAGACCTGCAAACGTCATTGCACGGTTTGAAGTTCTTCATACTGCCTTGGTCACTTTCTACATCCAACCTCCTATGGAAGAAACCAGTTTTCTTTCTGTGTAGTTGAAATCTCCAGAGGGCTACAGAAGGTTCATTTGAGGTCTCAGTTAGGAGCTGTGGTGCAGCGACCTCAAATGCTGCCTTCAGCAATGGCCAGGCACTGGACTTCTGAGCTGTAGGAGGGGGGATCGTGGCAGGTTGGCACAAGAGTTTTGCTGCTAGTGCCTCATCAAGCCACTGCAAGCTTAGCCTGTCAGGAAAGAGAAGAAGTGGTCGAGACAGAGTACCAGTTAATAGGCTTTAGGACATACAAAGCAGCAGGAAGCCCATTTTTCTTCAACCACCCACGTCCCATACTGATGTAGCCTTGGGGTTGTTTTTTCCCAGCTTTGTGTTGGTGAAAACAAAAGCAAGTTCCTTCTGCAGTCCATTTGAGCAAGAAAAATTAGATACAGTAGAGAGGCTCCTAGGGACACTTGTTTGATCAGAGATGCTGGTGTCAAGAGAGTAGAAAAGAGACCAATGAAGAACGAATGCTGCTTTATATTTTGTACTATCAGCAATGTCTTGTACAGGACAGGGGTGTTATTGCATCGGATCAGGTGGGTTTACCCTATCAATGCCATAGAGGGTTGACAAGCTGTTAGCTATCATGCTGCCCCCAGCTCCCCCCCCCTTTTCAGAGGGGAATTAGAGCCAGCTTGTCACAGCAGCGGTCTTTCTACACCCAGCCATGCCCAGGAATCCCCAGGAGAGGTTTAAGGGCACAGGTAGAAGACAGTTCTCTATGGGGCCAGCAGCAGGTGGTGAATTCAGTCAATGCTAAACATGGAGTCCTGTAACTAGTGGACTCCCTCAAGGGGTGGTACTGGGACCAGTACAATTCAATATATCCATCAATGACCTGGATGAGGGATTGGAGTGCACTGTCAGCAAGTTTGCTGATGGCACAAAGCTGGAAAGAGTGTCTGACACCCCAGAGGTCTGGGCTGCCATTCAGTGGGACCTGGGCAGGACAGAGACCTGGGCAGGGAGGAATTGAATGAAATTCAACAAGGGCAGTATAGAGTCTGGCAGCTGGGCAACAACAGCCCCATGGACCAGGGTAGGTTGCGGACTGACCTGCTGGAGAGCAGCAAACGAGAAAGGGACCTGGGGGTCCTGGTTGGACAGCAGGATAACAAGGAGCTAGCAATGGGCCCTAGAG
>VZRI01013918.1:307495-324942 GCA_013397515.1 Upupa epops | reverse complement strand
TCCACATCAAAATGAGAAGAAACTTAAAATCCACCTGGCCTGTTCCTCTGTGACTGGACCTAGGGGATCCTGTTCTGTCATGGGGATTGGACTGCGTGATCTTTTGAGGTCCCTTCCAATCCCTCACACTCTGTGATTCTGTGATTCTGTGATCCTGTGATTCTGTAAACCATTTATGTATCACACGGTGTTAGTCTCCTCTTCCAAACATCAGGTGTGTTGATGTACCTCCAGTACCTTCAATGGTCTGTAAGTCTATGAAAATACTTCACTGAGAAATCCTCTTTGAAAGAACAAGCCATAACGTCCAGTGTTCATATGACTGTAAACAAAATAATAATTAAAAAAAAACCCTTTCCAAATACTTTCTTCCTGCTTTCTTCTGCTACCAGTTCACTTTTCTCAGCACTGTCCTCATCGCAGCCTGTTAGCTGGAGGAGCAAGAGCAAAAAAACATAGGGAAAAGAATGGCTGAATAAATTCCTACATTTGCTTATCCTGTTTGAAAGAAAAAGATAAAATTGTAAAGGGGATCAAACAAATGGAAGAAGACGAAGAAGAAACAGTGCCAACTTTCCAGCAAATTAGAGACCACAACTTTCCCAGTCCTCTGAGATATTACTGCCCATCACTTTCAGGCTGTTTTTCTCAGCTAGCCACCTTGGTTCCCACGGCTGCTGTGGGGTCTCAAATTGTGAGAGATTTGTGCTCATCAAGGCAGCACCCCACCCCCTCCTCTCTGCTTTGTTTGGAGAATGGCTTCACACTGGAGATGGCACACTGCTTCCCTTCCACCACCATCTATTGAGGACAGCTTGTCTCAACCTCCTATAAATCCCATTATTTCAGCTGCACATTTCCACTGCCTCCAAATCAGCAGCTGATGATACACGGAGTGTTGCGATAAATGTTTATGGCTCTGCCTCTCCTCAGCCTTTAATTTCAATGGTTTAATGTTGCTCAGCCTGCTGAACAGCAGCCTGTTCCCGTCATTACTGGTGTGTGCAAACAGCCTGAGCCAGGGACCAGCGCCAGCTTAGCCGTCGCTCTGATCTTGGCTTCTTCGAGGTGCTTTGAGATAAGATCTTATAATTCACGCAAAGAATCGTTTCCCCCAGCCCTCAGCTAGCATCCTCTCTGTGCAAAAAGTGCATCTGAGGGATGTATTTATGCGTGGATGGGTGCCCCAGGTGTGCACAGAGCTTGGGATTTTATTCAAACATAAACCCACAGCGGTTCTCTGGGGCTGAAGCACAGCATCAGTTCAGGAGCTCCAGGCTGACCGTGAAAGCCAGCGATTAAATGTTCCCTCAGACCAGCATGTGGCCCTTTTCCCTGCCAGCCTCCTGTCTCTGCCCATGGAGCCTGCATAGACAGAGGAGAAGGAGGATGCTGCTCTCCCCTACCTCAAGTGCTGTCAAAGGCCAGAGGATGCTACTGCGGAGGTCAGGAGCTGCTGGTGTGAGGTGCTGTGCACATGCCTGACAGCATTTTCAGCTGCATTTTGGACCTGACAGATCCAGCTGTGAGGTCTTGGTGCATATATTGGGCGAAGAGCTTGTGTGGGGAGTCCAAGGCAGATCTGAACATCAGCTGGGAGGAGAGGAGACTGAGGGGTGACCTCATTAATGTTGATAAATATGGAAAGGGTGGGTGTCAGCCAGGCTCTGCTCGGGGGTGTCTGGTGATAGGACAAGGGGTGGTGGGTACAAGCTGGAGCAGAGTAGGTTCCATGTAAAAATGAGGAAAGTCAAAGTCTTTTTCACTGTGGGAGTGACAGAGCCCTGGAACAGGCTGCCCAGAGACATCATGGAGTCTCCTGCTCTGGAGATGTTCAAAACTTGCCTGGATGCAGCCCTGTGTGACCTACTGTAAGCGATCCTTCTCTGGCAGTGGAGCTGGACTAGATGATTGCTAGAAGTCCCTTCCAACCCCTGACATTCTGTGATTCTATGATTCTGTGAGCCTGCACCCCTCAGGTCCTTATCCAAGGTGACCACCTTTCCACAGATCAAGGTGGACTGAGACCTCAGCACTGATAGTACCTTATGTCCCACTAAGCACAAGACCAGGCTTCCTCAGTCAAACTGGTGGCTGTGGCTTGGCAGCTGTGGCTGTCTCACATCCCCACCGTAGGACACAACCTTGCAGCTGTAGCTGTGGCAGAGGTGATGAGGGTGGTTCAGGCACTGCAGGGAGGACTAGGATCTGGTGTTGGGTGACACCTGTACGTGGTGGTACCCATCCAGTGACACCACCTTGGGTGGGGAGCAGAGACTCTGCAGGACAAGAGGGAGGCTCAGAGCACAGATACCTGCAGGACCAAGCTGCGGGAAGTGGGGTGAGAAAGATGAGCTGGGACTCTGCTTGCCAGAAAGGATGAAGTTCACAGCTATCTTGTCAACGCAAAAACGGGAAGGGCAGGCTTCCTGGGAGAGGGATGGAGTGGGGGAGAAGGGTCATTAGCCTTCTGCTCACATCAACGGAGGAAAGCAGTTTCATTTGCTGGCCTGATTGGACTGATGAGATTTCCATATTCTTCATTAAGGGGCTGCCAGCGAGCGCGGCTGGGCTGCCATTTCCCATTACTCACAGCCTATCCATTATGCAAAAGGCGAAGGGGAGCGGGATGAGCTGGTGAGCCCAGATAGCGATTGTAATGATCCTGTCAGCTCCACGCCTGGCGTGGTGTGAGGGCAGCCGAGCTGCTGCCGTGCTGCCTGCCCACTTCCTTCCCTGCCCCTGACTGTCTGGGCTCATGCTTTCTTGCAAGTTGGTGGCACCATCTTCCTTGTCTCATGGACTCTCCACTTCTGACAAGGAACTGTGCTGCCCTGCCCTGCTCCCAGCCCTGGAAAACAGGTGGGCGAAGCCCTGCTGCAGCAAAGCCAATGCAGAGGGATAATCAAAGTCTGGCCAGACTCAGGGCATGTCCACCAGTCTTCCAGACATCTGACCGGCTGCAGGATACCCCTTACTCAGCACTTTCTCCATGGATGATGAAGTGGGGCTGCCTGGTGCTCTGTTCATCCCTGGTGTGTCAGGTTAGCGTGGCGGGCAGAGTGGAGACGATGGCTGGAAAGGCTCCTTTGGTCATGGAACAGGCTCATCTGTGCCCCACTGAGTCCCAGGTGGGCACTGCTCCCTCTTGGGTGCTCTCACTACACTCCATAGGAGCTCCAGGCCTTGGCACTTCATACCCTACTACTATTACTCCTCCTTCCCTAGGATTTATGCCCCGTGTGTTGGGCAGTTTGATATGTCTGTGTGTGGTTTGAAGGCTGGGATGCCCAAAGGATCACTGCTTGAACCCTGATCCTGTGCTGGAAGAGATCTGGAAAATTTCCTCTCAATCCCAGTATGGAGCTGGGTTGCTGCAGGGAGGTCTCAGAGCCAGAAGCTCTTCCCGAAGTATCTGTCACGTCTGACCTCAGCTGTCACTGGCAGGCAATTATCTCGGTGTTGAGAGACTGTGGCAGGGATGTGAGGACACAGGTCTCCTCCTGCCTCCCCTCCAGCCCTCTTTTCCCCACTGCACTTGCCACAGCAGCATAGGCAGCAGTAACTTTCATTTGGTCCCCAGGCACAGAACAGAGGAGGCAGCCTCTTGGGATTCTGGCTGTAATTCCCTGCATCCATCCCAGGCTAGGGATGGGGCTCTCCGTGCAGCTCCTGCCTTCACTGGGGTTGACTTACACCATGGGGTAAGGGATGGGGGAGAAGGCTGCTGGTGCCTGTGCAGTCTCTCTGCCTCTGTCCAGCTGCGAGCTGTATTTCATGGGATGGTTTCCGGATCTTGCCTCTCTGGAGGGAGCACGGGTCAGCTCCAAGCGAGGCTGCTGCCAGTGGGGCTGTGCTCAGAGGAGGATGTCAAATGCTCAGATGCTGGAAAGAGCAGGAACACGTGGCAAGGGACAGTTTCCATTTATTAGTGACAGTAACCTCAGCAAAAAATAGCCTGGTCTTTGTCACATCTTCATCCCTCCAGTGTCTCTGCGGGGCACAAGCAGAGTAGCTCTAATTGCTCCCGGGTGCGGTGAGTGAAGATCAGAGCCTGGCAGCTCTCTCCTCACTCCCTCATGCTTCCTTCTTGCTTTTCTCTCATCCGTTCCATGCTTTTCTCCACTATCTCTCTGGCATTTGCCAGCACCAATACGATCAATGTGCTTGACTGTCTCTGCTGTTTTATTCCTGCTCGTATTTGCCTTCAAATGCCTTCAGAGATCTTGGTTCAGTGACCCTGCTGGACCACAGGGAGATGCTGCTTCTGTCCCCTGCCTTCCTGGTTGCTTGGGGACTGCTGTGACAAACTCTGTCACCCCTCTGCTGCATGAAGGGCCACATCAAGAGGGATGAGCAGGAGCTGTTCATGTAGCTTTGGAGTGGAAGACTCATCCTGGGTAGAGAGGCTGACAGGGAGCAAAGGGTTCAGTGCCCTTGTTGGGTGCCCATCAGCCGCCACCAAGAGTGGAGCATCAAATCCCTTTCCTGCTGGCTACCCTCCAGCCTGCTGGGGAAAGCCACTGCAAAAATGCACTGACAGCAAGCACAAGTGGCAGCACAAGAGCTGCCATCCACACCTGGCACTAATTAACTTAATTAGCCCTTAATGAGCTACACTGGTCGGAAGGCCTATTTTTACTTAATTATCCCCTAATGCGCTTGGCAGAAAGAGGGGGCCTTGAGAGATGGAGAGGTTTTGCCTGGTTTCCTCTGCTCCGGCAGGGTACTCTGTCATCCCAGAGTCCCTACTGGGCTGAGCTGCCCAGAGGGCACCGGCCTGGGTAAGCAGCAGGGACTGATGATGCTCATGGGGGATGTGGTGTGGCTCAGTGCTGTGTCCCACCTCTCTAGATGGCATTTAGGAGGGCACAGAGCAGTGCACCAGGTTGGCAAAATCTCGGTGCCTGTGCAAAAGGCTTTTTCCTAGGGGCTTGATGGCCAGGACAGCTAGATCCAGCCCCCAGGAGGCTGGGAGGCAAGCTGGTGGGCAAGGTCCAGCACACCTTCTCCCATCCTGTGAATGACATGGGTGAGGTGAGGCAGGGTGATCCCACCAGACCTCGTGGGCACATGAATGGCCTGGTGGCACTAGAATTTTTCTCTTGTGTCCTATGCTCTCTAGCCACACACTGGGCTTGAGAAGCTGGTCCTGTGTGCAGGAAGGATGCTGTGGCCCCTAGATCTGACCCTGTTGTTTCCACAGCAACCATCATCATCTGGCCCAGTCGTGGTAGATGCAGCACCTCTCTGGGGGCTTCCTAAGACAGCTACAGCCCCTCCAAACCATGCCCAGGGGTGGCTTAGGGCAGGATGTGGCAAGCCAAGGGAGGTGGTGGTGACAGGGCAGGGAGGTGATGGCACCTGTCACTGGCCCTTACTGATATCACCTGTCGACATTGAGATTTTTTAAATTAAAAGAAGAGCAGGAGCTGGGAGGGCAGCTCTGCTCTCCCAGGCTCGACGAGCTGCTCCCCAGACGGACCTCTCTGTAAATTATAGATCAAATTCTCTGCACTTCCCAGCAGCCGCTCAGCAGCTGAGCTCGTGACGGGCCTGCGAATGGTGTGGCTGTCCCCCACGGCACGGCATGGCTGTACACCATGGACTTGGGGCTCTTCTCTCACCTACTCTGTCACCACTGCTACGGCACAGGCAAGCCCGTCCCGACCATCAGGTGGCACTGGGCTGTGTCAAGCATCTTGAGCAGTCCTTCCTCCTCACCCTCTTCCTCCTCACTCTCTTTCCCAGCACAGGTAGCGATGCAGAGCCCTGGCAGGTCTCCAGCTACTGGGGTCACTTACACTGTACTGCACCCTGCAGGAGCCCCTGCCCACCTCTCCTAATCTTCTCTAAGCTGGTAGATGCTTTTGCACTTCCAGCTTGCTTGTTTAGAAGGTTTAGGATTAATAAATTGCCTTTCCTTGGGTCTTACAGGGTTTTGCTGGATGCTGGGCAGGTCCACAGCCTTTTGGGGGGTTTCTCTTGATCCAGAGTTTGGTTAAATCACTGTTTATCCCAGTGACTTGAGTCAGAAGCATAAGATCTTGCATTCACACATCAAAGTGTGTCAAGTGTTTAAAAGAGTGTTTAAAAGAAGGTGGTGGGAGCAGAGAGGGTACTGAGAGTCACTGGGGGGGTCTACCCAGCCCCTCTGGCAGCAAAAGAGCTGGCCTGTCCCTTGGCCCTGAGGGGTGTCCTTATGGGGTATTCTTGCTCCAGGATGACTTCTGTCCTCAGGTAACATCCTGCTCCCTGTGGGGATCCTGCACCAGGATGCAGTATGTGCTGCATGGAGATCTTGACTGTACCGGACATCGTGTCCCAGAAGGGAGGATCCTCTCCCTGAGGGTTGTCCTGACATGGACAGGGGTTCTGTCCCCAGGGAACAACCTGACCTGAATGGGAGTCTTGTCTCAAGAGACTTCTTGTCCCCATGGATCATTTTTCCTTGGACAGGGATTTTCTCTTCAAAAGGTTTTGTGTCCCCACTGAACATCCTGTCTCCATGAAGTGTCCTGACCAAGATGGAGCTCCTGGCTCTCCAGCCCCACTCCACAGGACATTTTCCACTCTGTTCACACCACAACATGTTTGAGCATCCATGAGTCCCCCCCTAGTCTCCCCCAAGAGACTACTGCTCACCCAGCCTTTCTGTCTGCAATGCCCTCGCTACCTCCCTGGAGGAAAAAGGGGTCTTGGGTCCCTCAGGAAGAGTGGTTGGTGGCTGTTCCACAAACTGAGGCTGTTCTTTTGTTGTTGCAGAGAGAAAATAGGGCACTGAAGTGTGTTTTAAGGTGAGCTCATACAGATTTATTGGTGGTCAGGTCTCTCTGGGAGAAGCATTTAAGCAGCACTAAGAGGAGGCTGGAAAAGTGTTTCTGGCACTGAAATCCATCATTTGACTCTAAAGGGGAGCAGGGGGGTCCTGTGATGCAGCTCACCCACAAAGTAGCCACAGCTGTGCCAACATGGTCTGAAAGTCCCTCCCAATCATGTTCCCATCCCCTCCCATTGGCCATCAAGTCCACCACCCCTACGTTTGATCCCAAACTCCCCCCCTCCCCCCCCAAGCAGCATTTTAGCTTCTAAATCCAACATACAGACATCTTTTGTCCCCAAAAGCACCCTGCTCCTGGCAACCCAGCAGTGCTCCCCGGATACCACCCCATTGGGTTCCACCATCTGCCCAAAGAGGCATAGCCACACAACAGGGCGCTGGCATCGCTCCCACTTGGGCCTCAAGTTTGTAGGATTTTAGTCTCTCATTTGAAACAGATACAGACATGTGGGAGAGAAATTAGTCTCGTTCTTCAGGGAAGATCACATTGCCCCTGCGACATGCAGGACGGTGGCTATGCCTGACTCGATGGTGAGGCACAAAGGCTCCTTCCCTTATTTCCACCCCCCCCACTAAAACACAGGAGCGGAGCAGAAAGATGCTAATGGGGCTAGTGGAAGGCTGCAGATAAAGGGCTGTGTGTGCCTGCATGCATGCAGATGGGTTTGAGCGCCGCGATAAGCTGGCAAACAAGGTAATTAAAATAATTAAAATGCTAAACAAAGGGGACGATGTTGGCGAGCGGTACAAAGGGCTGGGAGGGACCAAGGGCTGCTGGGCAATGGTAACTGGGTGCAGCAATGGAAGAGGAGGGCAGAAATGTGGAGGTGGGCAGGCTGGGTCTCCCAGGGGAGTCAAGGATGCAGCAGGCAACTGCTCCAGTGTCAGCCCTGTCCTCTGGATGCAGATGGCTCTGGCCACGGGGACTAGTGTCTCTTCCTTGTCCACTGCCAGCTGCTGCCTGACATGGTGTCCTCTGCAAAGGGGATTTGGGTGGGGTGTTTCTCTCTCTGCTAGGCACCCCCACACCCCTTCTGCAATGGGAGCAGAGGTAGATTCCCACTGGCCTGGCAAATTTCCCTGGTTTAAACCAGACCTGCCTCCCAGACATGTTCTGCTGCTGGCAACCACAATCCCTCAATAGGTTGAGTTGCAAGGGACCTTAAAGTTCATCTATTCCTAACGTTCCTTCCAGCTGTCCTCTAGACCATGTTGCTCTATCCACCCTGGCCTCAGACATCTCCAGGTTGTTCAAGGTGCATTGCTCCATCTCAACTTCTGGGGGTAGTTTTGAGCACCGCAGTACAAGAAGGACACCAAGGTGCTGGAGTAGGTTCAGAGAAGGGTAGATAGACTGGTGAAGGGTCTGGAGCACAGGTCCTGCAAGGAGTGGCCGTTCAGCTTGGAAAAGAGGAGGCTGAGAGGACACCTTATCACTCCCTACGACTACCTGAAAGGGGGTTGTACAGAGCCAGGTGTTGGTGTCTTCTCCCTAGTGACTGTAGACAGAACAAGAGGGCAGGGCCTCAAGCTGCACCAGAGGAAGGTTAGGTTGGACATTAGGAACATTATTCCCTGAAAGGGCTGTCAGGCCTTGGAACAGGCTGCCCAGGGATGGGGTTGAATTGCCATCCCTGGAGGTGTTCAAAAGCCACGGAGATGTGGTGCTGGGGAACAGGGTTCAGCGGGGGGTCTAACTGTGGATTTAGCAAAGCAGGGTGCATGGTTGGACTTGATGATCTTGGAGATCTTTTCCAACCTAAACGATTCTGTAGATTCTGTTTATTCTATGGATTTATGTTGTGGTTTGTATTGGGGATGGTTGATCACCCTGAGGGATTGGGCAGTTACTATGGCAACCTGTGATGAGCAGCTTGGAATGCCAAGCTGAATTTGTGACTCTGCAAAACCTGTAGGACTAGTTTGGAGCTTCAGGTTTCTGGTTTCCTGCTTCTTTTCCTCTTTTTCCCCAATCTTTTGTTCAGAGAAGAGCAGTGTCACTGGGCTGGACACAGCAGCCCTGCAGTGAATGGAAAGACTGGGAGTCTGTAGTCCATAGGAATCAGCTCACTGGACACAGAAGACTGGCTTAGGGCTACATGGATCAGCAAACTGGATCTTAAAAGACCTACTGGCTCCTCAGACAGGAAAGCTGGACTGAGTTACGGGCATCATGTTCCCACCAGAAAGATAAGTGCTGGAGATCTCTTCATCCTGATGGGGTGGAGGTAGCAGTTCTGTAAGAACACGTGATTAATCCCTTTATGCCTTAGGTCGGGGCTTTGGTGTGGGGTGGTTGTGTTGTTGTTTTGCCCTAAATTGAACCAGTCTTTGGTTTTGCCTGCAATTCTAAGTGATTTTGAACCCTCCTGCTATTAGTTTGGTTTTGTTTTGGTCCATTAGCGCATTAACTAGATTAGTTGGTTCATCTTGTCTCAGCCCTGATCAATTCATCAACTGACAATAATGGGACATCTCCAACTGGTTTAAGCAACCTGTTCAAATGTCATAGTGAAGATCTTCTTCCTTACAGCTAATCTACATCTACTCTCAAATCTTGATCAAAACCTAATCCTAAACTTCATGAAAATCTCACAGGCTTGAGTCTGGAGGCCTCCCTTCCCTCCAGTGTGTTGACCACACCACCCAGCTTGATGTCATTGGCACCATTGGCTGAGGGGGCACTCAGTGCCACTGTCTGATCACCAGCACATGTCACACTGCTGGCCTGCCCCAATAGCAGCCCCAGAGAAGCAGCCCACCTCACTGGTCTCCACTTGCATATTGAGCTGTTGATGGCAACAACCTGAGTGCCACCATCCAGTCAATTCCTTATCCACCTGCTCAGTACCACATCAGCCTCAGCCTTTGCCTGCTGCTGTCCCCAGGCCTGGCACAAGGATGCTCCCAACCAGTGTCTCTCCTGCCTGGCCGTGCAGCACCCCCAGTGCAGCCTGCAATGGGCAATGGGACCATCTTGGCTGTTCTACCCCAACCCTGCAAAGGTTAAAGTGAAAAATGCAGGGCATAGAATCATAGAAGGCATAGTGGGGACTGTCCATCAGAGATGTCATTATACGTAACTTCAAAGTGATGCATTTTTGAAACCAAACTATTTTCAGGTCCTGCTGGACTGCTTGGGTGTAGATGTGCCACCTGGCACCTCCCTGTGCACCCAGTGGGCACAGCCAGGATCCAGCACCCCACTGGGATGGGGCCATGACTCTCTCACACTCTCTCACGGACTAAGGTGCTGCTGGCTCACTTGGGTAAGCATCACCTCACCATGAGCTTATATGCTGATCCCTACCACAGACCCCAGTCCTGCCTCTTCTCATCCTCTCTGGGCTGGACCAAGTGGCTTGCAATGGGCAGAGGAATGTCCTAGTTGTTGCCACCACTACACAATGCACAAGGTGCAGTGTCAATCATTGCAAGGTGCCCAGTGTCATGGGATAGCCCTGCTGGGCTGTGGCACCATGAACCACATCTCATGTCATATCCCTGCCAGGCTTTGCTGTCCCATGCCAGGTTACTGAGTGCCTGGAGGAGCATTACACTACCTCTCTGGGGCTGTGCCCCCACCCCTGGCACTTGCCAGGTTCCTGCACACCCACACAACACAGCCTGGCTGCTGCAAGGAGCCTGCGAGACAGTTTGAGCAGAAGCCACGGAGGGTGATGAGGAAGCAGATGCCCTGTGCGACGCGGTGGGGGGTTCAGGACTGAGATCGCCCTGCCGAGCTCCCTGCTGCGAAGGAGCTGTAGCCAAAAAGCCGGCCGGCGGCTGGCAGCTTGCCCGCCGGCAAGCCGCATCTCCGGCTGCAGTTTGAAGCTCGCAGACAGCTATTTAACACAAACAGCCAAGCTGTTATCTTTTCCCTTAGGGCCACCATCCCTTTCACTTCTCAAATGCCAAATTACAGTCTACATTTAATTTCAATGCCACAGGGAGATGCGTGTCAGGGGATGGCAGCTTTGTTTAAAATTAGCCAGTCCGATTGGGGGTGATACAGCTGGGGAGGAGGGTTTTGGAGAGACAAGCCGCGTCCCCATGAACTTTGGAGGAATTCCTCCAGGCTCGGAGAGGATTTGGGGTCTGTCAGAGCAGAGTACCCCCCCATCTGCTGCATCACTGGTTCCCGGTCGAATGCTGGATCTGGCTGGGGATGTCCCACTCTACACAGAGCCAGGGAGGGCACGTAGGGCATGGGAGGCACCGTGTGGAGCTGCTGCAGCCAAATACAAGATGCAAAATGTATTTCCAGCCATGGAAGATTATTTATTTGACCAAATGAAGTGTATAAGGAGCTCCAATAAGAACAGTGTCTGGTTTTCCACTCATGGGAGCAGGGTGCAAAGGAAGTGGCAACAGCTTCCCTACCATGGCACTGGCATCAATGGGATTCCAGTGACAATTTTGCCTGTAGGTAAAAGGGTTGAGCAAGTGAGGGTGGAAAGAGCAATGAGCCCTTGACAGTGCATGTCTGCACCCTACTCCGAGTCTGAGACCCCAAAAGGATGGGATTTTTTTGGAGAACACTGGGAGGAGTTTGAAGCCAGCTGCGGGCACATGAAACGTGGCGGCATACATCGCCAAACGATCTTTTCTTTTAACACTGAGATGCAGAAATGCTGAAATTGTGGGCAATGCATTCATGGGGAATAGTAGTGAGAGGCAGGGAAAAAAAGCGAGAGCCTGTAATTGCAGGCTTTCACCGACAGCAAAACAACCCTTTAATAAGAACTAAATACAAGGAGCACGTGGAGAGCAATTTTCTCCAAAAGAAACAAACACCAATTTCTTCTTGCCTTTCCCTCACCAGAAGTATCTCTGCTACAAAAGACTGGCTAGCATCACCACGGCCTCATTTCTGGGGCCCTTTCTGCTCCTCCACACCAGTCCCCAGTGGTGGTGTCAGTCTGGCTGGTGCAGTGGGTTCATGATGTGGCAGGGTCCAGCATCCCTTGTGTGCTGGGAGTCAACCCCAATAATGAAAGTGCTGCAGCCCCGAACTCCCATGGGCAGGTGAATGGGCACAGTACACCAGGATTGAAGCAGAACTTGTATGGAGAATGTCCCTAATTGTTATGGAGACATCGTGGGGCAGAGCCCCCCAGGCAGGCTGCAGTGGCAACAGCTCCACAGCACAGGGGTGCAGCTACACACCCCTGTCATGGCGTTGCTGTCGCATACCCCCATCGCAGGGCTTCTCCTGCATGTCCTTGCCACAGGGTGCTCTTGCACATCCCCATGTCATGGCCCCATCTCAGACCTGCTCCCATACATCCCCATCATGGGATGCTCCTGCACAGCACTGGTACTGGCTAACCACTTTCCCCAGCTCACCCTAGGGACCAGCACGGCTCCAGCAGGAACAGAGGAAATGCTGACAGGCCTGTGGTCAGTCCCATGGGAATCCCAGCAACAGATCCTGGCTCTCACAGTATGTCAGGACCTTCCAGCGGCACTCCCAGTTCCAATGGACTTGTGTTGCCCAGCTCTGCCTTGCAAGATGCCTCTGCTCTACGGAGAAAATCCAGTCCCCTCGTTGTGGGCAGCACTTCCCGGCGTTGAGACCACATAAAGCATACAGCAGGTGACAAAGCAGCGGCAGAGGAAGGGGGGAGCGAGGCCAGGCAGAGCAGCACTGAGCCAGGGGAAGCTGCATCTACATGCAAAGCAGCCTGCCAGCTCGACGGTGGCCGGACGGCATCTGGCTTGCCCAGACAAGCCACCATAGGGAAAAGTGACAATTCAGCCCCAAAAAGAGTGGAGAAGGAGCCTCGTCACCTCAAGCTGGTGACAGCGGTCTGAAACCCACCCGTGGGACCTGCTGCAGCAGCTCCTCGTGGCCCTGTGGGTAATTAGGCTGTAATTTAAGCGCTAGCTCAAATTAGAGACGTGAGGACAGCTTGCAGAAATAGCAGCATTCAGGGTGCCAGCCACACTGCCTGTGTCCTTCTGCTCCCCAGGGTGGCACGAGGGGTGGGAAGCCACTGTGCCCAGGCCAGGCTGGTCAAGGCACTGATGCCAGCCCTAGTGCTTGGGAATCCACTGCCTCATGGGGCTTCAACCGATGTGACTTGCATCTGTGATTTATTTTTAAAAGGAGATTCTTGCTTTTGCTCTCTCTCTCTCTCTCTTCTCTCTCCAAGCTGCCTGCTCCTGGATTTTCCAAGCAAAGGGAAGGGGAAGAGGGGTATGAATAAAATATCATCGCGACAGCTTTTATATATCTCCACGCACCCGCTCCACCAGGCTGCAGCTTCATTTTTAAATAAGGAGTTCGGCTCCACTCCCAAGAGGCCAGGAGACTGTAGCGGGCTCTTAGGAGAAGGGACCACAACAGAGGAGCGTTTTCCTCTTCCATCACATCACACTGGAGCTGGGTTAATTACGCTTCTCTGTCCTGATTTCATCACGGGAGCCTATTCAGTACAACTGTTTCTTTATTAATGAATTGCAACCCAATTTTAACCGGCAAAAGCTGGTGAGGAGGAAAGAAAACAAATGAAATGGGAAACCTTTTGCCAGCGTGTTCCATTTGCTGCTGCTTTTTTCGTTTACGTAACTTCAAAGTGATGCATTTTTTAAATCAACCTATTTTTCGGGTCCTGCTGGACTGCATGTGTGCAGATGTGCCACCCGGCACCTCCCTGTGCACTCAGTGGGCGCAGCTAGGATCCAGCACCCCACTGGGATGGGGCCATGACTCTCCCACGTCCTCTCACTGCCTAAGGTGCTGCTGGCTCACTTGGATGAGTCCCTACAATAGCATCCGAAGACCCCTGTCCTGCCTCTTCTCATACTCTCTAGGCTGAACCAAGGGGCTTATGGACGGATCCAGGGGACTTGCAGGGCATCCCTGGCACCTCAGGGTCCCGCTCTGACTCCCCTACAGCATCGGAGGAGCCACGGGCATCACCATAGGCTGCCGCACGCTGAGGAACCGAGGACATATGCTGCTTTTTCACGCCATGGAAACACCACCTGCTCAGCTCCCTGCTCAGCCCCAGGCAGGCAGGAGGGAGTTCATCACCCTGATGCCCCTCAAGAAGCCCCCATCAGCCCTCTGCTTCCAGCGGAACCTTGCCTTCCCCTTCCAGCCGTGGGCACGCAGAGCTCTGGAGCCCCATGGGGAAGCTCAGCCACTCCCCAACAGAGAGCAACGAGCAGCATGCCAGCCCTGCCATGTCCCAGCACCCAGCCCATCTCCGGCACCTGCTGCTGGCTGGCTCCACACAGAGGAGGGCGAAGGGGAGCCTCATGGATATTCATGAGCGGAGAGTTGGCTGATCAAAAGGCACAATCCTGTTTTCCTTTATAATATCTCTGCTTAATATGGACTTAATGAACGAATGAATAATAAATTAGCCCAATTTTGTTTTCTTCCTTCTCGAGGAGGTGGACGCAATGCAGGGCTCTGTGCACGTTCGATTGATAGCAGGGAGAGCTGCACCTCCAGCCCTTATGAACTATGAAATAACAGGGGGATCGATTTAATCCTGCTGTGGTGGTAGGTGCCGGCGTGGTGATGGAAGAGGAGGAGGATGGGGAGAAACAGGGATCTTGTGTTGTCTTTGCCCCTCAGGGTGTGAGGTCCCTGGGCAGCTCGGCACACTGTGGTGCTCTCCGTGCACCGTTAACCAGAGCTGGGCATCGGCTGCAGGAACCAACCAGCTCTGCATGGCACCTACCTAGCCCTGGGATCATGAAAAGGTGGATGGGTTCTGTGCAGTGGCCAGGTCTTGGGGGTGGGTGGGGGTCTTCTGGGTCTTGGTGTTGTGAGGAGTTTTCACCAGAAGAAAGATGAGATGATGAACTCCACAAGGAAGATCAGTTGTGGCCACCTCCCCCCATCATGGTCACGTCACTGGGATGACAGGGGGGTCATGCAGCACCACAGTTCACTGAGCAGTGCTGCCTGCCCTGGCACGGCTCACTGCAACCTTAGGGTTCATTTCACATCCACTCGCTGATGTGAAGCACTGGGAGAAGGTCTTGAGTTACTGGGTGCTGGCACATCCTCATCCCAGCCAAACTGTGGGAAGGGAGACACCCTGGGGAAGCACCCCCTCAGTCCAGGGCAGAACTCGGGCTGGTGTGCAAGGTCTCCAGGAACACTGATCCCTTCAGATACACCCTCCTGCCTTCCAACAGGCTTTGATGTCTGGGCTCCATCCAGCCCCAACATATCTCTCCAAGGTTCCTGAACGGCCTGAGCTCCCTGTGGAGTTGGTGATGGGATTGTCCTCTCACTCTAGGACCACAGCACTCACCTCTCTCCATGCAAGGGTGCTGGACTCCCTTGGGGGTGCTGGATGGGAGGTGTCATGGGTGGCTTTGCCGCTCCCAGAACCCTCTGACCTACCAAGAGGGGCCAGGCAGCAGGTGCCATCCAAAGCAGTGGCCAGGCCCAGCTTACAGGCAGCTCCGAGCCAGTGTCAGGGATGTCCCCATCACCCTGACCTTTCCAGGCAGGATGAGGTGGCAGGTGCACTCTGGTCTTTGCTTCCCAGTGAGTGCCAGCACCCCGACCCCCCCTGAGATGCCTCATGGTACAAAGCCTCAGTCAGTGCAGCAGGGATTTGGCAGAAAAGCTGCTCAGCTCCAGGTAGCTTCAATCTGAAGACAAACAAGAAATTCCCAGCTGCCGGGAGCTTAGCCCCACTCCAGCTGCCTCGGCCCAGCTTCCCTTTGAGGCTAAGAGCCCCTCGCTGGAGCCCCGGACATGCTGGGACACCAGGCTGGGGATGAAAGCATCGCTTACCTGCTTATTTCTGCTCCAGCGCCCAAAGAGCAACAACACAGGGATTACCCCAAATAATTCTCCCTGCCCCCTCGGAAATGGAGGAGAGGGTGGGGAAAAAAAGAAGAACATTAAAAAAAAAAGAAAGGAAATTAAAAAAAAAAAAGAAATTAAAAAAAGACCACAACAAAAGGGAAAAAAAACCAAGAAAGAAAGGAAAAAGAGAAAGCCAAGCCTGTGCTGTGGGAACAGCCGGCTAACCTTGACAGCCTCTTACCTGGCTGGATTTAACTGCCTTTGTTGCTGCCATCAGCCTGGAAAGGCTCCTCTTGAATTGTGTCGATGCTGCTGGCGACTCTGAGCCACGTCCTGGCCCTTTGTACTGGGAGGCAGCCCAGGGGCCGGGGCTCCTCCACTCCCCTTTTGGGGTTTTTCTCCTGGGAAACCCACAGCAGCTGCTGGGTTGTTTTATTTTAATTTGTGGGGCTGTGATCGGAGCTCTGGGAGCCTCCTGGGAAGGATTGGACTGTATTAACCAGCAGCCTAGGCATTAAAATGTCTTCTGGCTTCTGGTGCCTGCTCCTACCCCCTAATCAAACTGGGGTGCATACAGCTTGCGTGGACACTCATGTTTCTGAGCTCTGGCTCCAGCTATTAATTAACGAATGGCTTTATTAAAGCGAGAGGAAAGGAGGGGGTTGTGCTTGGGGACTACGGGCATAGGAGGCAGGAGAGCCTGGGTGAACCCAGAGTATAATGGGATACAATTAAAATGCATCACACCCCATCTCATCCCATCCCAGCGCTGGGACACAGCTCCCATATATCTTTCTCCAGGGACAGTCCCAGGGCCACTTCTACTACACAGAGGTGCCACACAGCAGCCAGCAAGCAGCACTAGGGGGCTGGGAGTGGGCAGGACACCACGGAAGGGCAAAGGGGAGCTTCTGGAGCAGTGGCCAAGCACGGACATTGCCACAAGCCACCTGCATTTTGCCTTGTGTCCCAACCCCAAGGGCCACCTCTCCTTGTGCAGCCTGTCACAGGCAAAAGAGCCCGTATCTTGCAGCCTGGTATCCTTGTCTTCCCATCCTCACCCTGGTTGGAGTGAAGGGGACTACTTGAGGCCGCTGCCCCAAGCCTGAGAGCCATCTGTGGCTCCTTTGGATTTTTCCACCAGCTTGGCCCCAGCCCTTGGAGATTTAAGGTGAGCAAAACTGGTTGTGAGGCATCAAGGGGGATAGACGGAGCGCAACAGGAGCCTCAGTGCCCCGTCTATGTTGGCACCACCCAGGGGGGTTGGTAGCAACCACCTTGCCCCATGAGCATGCCCTGGCAGGGATACCTGGCTCAAGAGACACCAGAGGTGCCCATGTGTGCCTGGTCTGGGGGACCTGTGTGTGACCCAGCACTGGTATGGGATGGCCTGAAGCACCCCATTACCGTGTCTATGGGGACTGGCACAGTCCCTTCCCTGGACCTGCCATGGCTTCACAGGGAGCCAGTAGGGAAGAGGCCGGTGGTGATGCTCCATATTGGTTGAGACGGTTTTGGTCTTTCTTCCAGGGAGGCCATCCCAGTCCCAGGCTGTGCTTCCCCTGTACCACCATGCCAGGCTGTACCCCTATCCCAGGCTGAATGCCCATTCCCTACTGCACCCCCATCCCAGGCTGGACCCCTATTCTGAGCTGCACCCCCATCCCGGACTGTGCCCCCCCGGTGCAGCTCCGTGGTTGGGCTTCCCGGGGGGCTGTTGCGCAGCGATGGAGGGGGGAGGAAGGGAGGGCCGGCAGAGGCTGCGGAGGGGGCGGGGAGCTCCGGCCGGCGCTGCCGGGGTTGGGGCTGGGGCCGAGC
>VZRI01013918.1:250143-306778 GCA_013397515.1 Upupa epops | reverse complement strand
ATCCGTGGGTTTGTTGGGGGGGGGGGCGAAGTGTTTTTGCAGACACACACACACACACCCCGCGTTTTTTTCCAGCTCTGCTCTCCCTCACTCTTTGTTTTCAGCAGGGAGAGAAAAAAAACCCCAAGAGAAATAATCTCTTCCCTTGTAAAGTTGGCCGGGGGGGCGATGCTGCTCGGCTGGCACAGGAGACACCCCCCCGCCGCCAGCCCCAGTACCCCGAGTAGGGAGGAGATGGCCGCTCGTCCCAATAGCTACCTGTCACCTCGCAGCTGGGGACACCCCGCCGATGGGGGGAGGTTGTTGTGGGGATCATTCCAGGTCCTCCCCGTCGCTGCTTTCCCCGCGGGGGGTGTTTTATCCCCCCGCGTCTCACTTCGGGCAGCTCCAGCACTGGGGGGGTTGAGCAGGGCGCTGGTTCACGCAGGTCCCGCAGGGCTGGGGGGTTGGAAGGGGTGTCTTGGCCTGGCTGGGGTCTCCGAGGGTTGTGTTTCACGTGTGCGCTGCTGTGCCCAGGTTTGCCTTTGTCTGGAGTGGAGACGGGGAAGGGGGGGGAGGTTGGTGCTTTATTTCCCCTTTTGCATTTGTCACTGACACCATCCTCAGGAGGGGATCCAGTTTCCCCAAACCACTTTCACTCCATGTCGCTACCCCTGCGCCCACTGACGAGATTCACCCTGGCCCCAGGTAAAAGGAAGAGCCAGGATCAACCAACTCCTCGCTGCACCCCATAGCACGGGCTGGATCCCAGTGGTGATCCCCACACGGAGCTGCTTTGTGTCCGGGTTTGGCCCTTTCTAGCTCAAGTATCCCCTGTCGGCTGCTGGCACCATAATCTGGCCCCTTGTTTGTGAGTACTTTGCTCCTTATCTCCATCCTCTATGGAGGCCAGAGCTACAATTTCACCTGGATATTTGGATCTCTCCAGGCAGCAGCCAGTGTGGGTGCTCTCCCAGGTGACAGAGGGCCAAGAGGAAGCTGTGGGGACCCTGAGTGGGGCAGAGGAGCAGTGAGTGCTACCGAGCACCCTGGGAGCTGCTCTGCTGAAGCCCACAGGTTTAGCTGTGGTTTTATTGTCTGATGCTTCTGTCTGGTGCTTTCTCTGTCATAGGGCTGGGTCTAAAAGGTAGGAAAGGGGTGATGCTGAGAGTGGATGGCATACAGGGGGCTTGGGGGATATTTTGAGGGGGTCTGTACACACCAGGGTGTACAAAATGCACACGCAGATGCCTCATCCCCAGGGAGTGCTTTTTGTATGGTGCTGTAGCAGCTTTGGGCACTCGATGGTTTAGACAAACTGCATGAACCTGGGCAGAGCTGAGCAGGAAGGCACCAAGCCCTATGCCATCGAGTGTGTGCCCTCCAGACCCCTCCAATGGGCTGGTGTCAGCCCCACCATGACAGCTCCATGACTGGTGGGGTGCTGGGAAGGCAAGCAGGGCATGTCCAGGAGCTGGAACCTGGCCACAACCCCAGGCTGGCGACAGCAGCCACAGTGGGGATTTGAGCTCTGGGCAGGGGGATTCACCAGGGATGGATGGTGATTGCCTCTGACCTGAACCTCTGCCTGCATCCCCACCACTGAGCACCAGCATGAGGTGTTGCCAGCCTCTGCCTGCCCTCTCAAAGCCGCTTGAACTCAGCCATGGGAAAAAAAGGCCGGGCATAGGGTTTCTTTCCACCTCCCCTTTTTGTGTTTGTGTGCTGTTACACAGGAGACATTCCTGAGCGGATATTTGTTACCGGGGCTGGGATGCCTCCTGCCAGACAAAACTAATGGGGAATAGAGGAACTGGTCGGGGATTTTTTTTCTCTCCTGTGTCTTGACCCTCTGAGTTATTGAAAAGCCAGCTGCAGCCCGGCCCCGTGCAGCGATTCCCAGCCAGTCTCTGGGTCCAGAGGTGGATGCCACAGTGAGTACGGGGAGCAGCAGCTTGTGCTGCTGTGGTTCCCTGGTTTTGTCTCTATTTCCTCCTTGCTGGATCAGCTGTATAATTATAAGAATCGGTGAAGTGTAAATTATAAAGCAAAAAGCCTCCGTGAAATCATCCTAACTCTGCTTTTAGCCAAGGGCCAACCCCTGAAGCTGGGAAGCCTAGAAGGCGGCTCCCAGGGCTGTCCTGCTGCCCAGCACCTGCTGTCTCATTGCCCACTCAGCTGGTGGCTGGGCAAGGAGAGGGGAAGACACAGGCAAGGAGTGTCTGACCTCGTGGGATCTGTGGTGTCCCTGACATCCCACTCTGCTCCACCACCTCTTGTTTTTGCCCAGGCAGTGTAGACATCTCTGAAAGCTGTAATCTGCAAAGCCCTGGGGGGCTCGGCACTACTGGGCTGTTATTATCCCTGAGACAAAGAGGGACAGGCAGGCAGATTACCTTGGCCTTTATTTTTTTCAGCTGGGAGCAAAGAAAAGCCTTACATGAGCTTGCTGCTGGGGAGGGATCAAGACCCAAGCTCCTTCCTTGCTCTTCATCTCCAGAAGCTGCGGGACCCCATCCCTCACCCTGTGAATGGCTTGTGCTGCCCCGTTGTTCCCTGCTCCCATCACAAAGCCTCAAGGCCACGTGAAGGTTGGGCTCTGAGATGGGGTTCCAGCAGCACCCTTGCCTTTTCAACACAAGGGTTGGGGTGTCCAAAATCAACCTAACGGTCCTATCTATCCTGTACCCATCCTCTCTGCGCAGGGTGGCTGCATTTCCAGGCTGGACGGGCAGGGACAGGGCTCACAGGGCCCCATCCTACACAGTGCAGTATCTGGGGTTCTTTCCGTCCCAAAACCTACAGTCCCAGCCAGGTTGGCCCTCTGCTGAGACTGCCTTGCCACGACAAGGGCCAGTTCCCCTCCCTGTGGTGTCCTGGCTGGCCCCCAGTACTGAGACAGGTACACAAAACCCCANCCCTCAGATGATTCCGCATCCCCCCACATGACATCCCACATCCCCCCAGATGGTGCTCCTTACCCCCACACAATGCCCCCCCACAGATGATGTGTCTACCATGCAGCCCACATCCCCTATGGTCCCCTCTGCCACGATCCTCACTGCGGGCAGCTGTGCTGGGTGGGTCTTGTCAGCCAGCCGCCCAAGTGCTGATTATTTTATGCCTGGCACTTAATTACTTCCCCCAGTTGCCACCGCCATGTGCTGGTGAGTGGTGCTGGCTGTGACCCCACCGAGTCGCACTGGGCTGCTGCAGCCTGGGGAGCTGATGGCAGCAGCACACCCCACGTGGAGTTTAATTATTGGCTTTCTTCCTTACCAGAGTACATTGGCTGACCTTAATGCAATTAATTAGGGCTTAATCAACTTGTGGTGCCTCAGCACAGCACACAGCGATTCCTGCCTTTCCATGAGGGTTTATAAGAGGTTAAAGCAGGTAGGGAGGGGTGGTAGGGGGTTATTTGGGTCAGAGGATCTGTGTTGTTAAGCAGGGGTGAGACTCATGTGTCTTCCCAGTCTGGAGTTGCAGCAGAGGACACTGGAAAAGACAGGTGAGAGGTGAGCTGGGTGTGAGGGCTGTGCCTGAGATGGTGCCTCTGTGTAGTGTTTCCTGGATTTGGGGTTGGTTCTCTGTAGGGTTTACCCTCGGGTTGGGGTTTCCATGCTCCTTTGGTGCCTTCTGCTGCTCTGGTTGGGGTTATGTCTTCAGCAGCTCTGGTAGTGGCTTTGAAGTTAGCACCCTGGGTCCTGGGGATGATGTGCTGGGAGCCCCTTTGCCCTGTCCTTATCAGATGTTACCCCTAGAGATAAGAAAGGAGCTGTTTGCTCCAAGTTTTCCCTGGGCAAGAAGAGGGTTCCTTCCCTTTCCAGTGGTATTTAATAACTAATAGTACTAATTAACGCTTTGGGATGTCCCCAGTACCCCTGGCCTGATTCCCTGGCTCTGCACCCCATGGGTGCTGTTCATGTTGTCTGCTGGGTGCCCTGTAAGCTTCTGGAGCTCTGAAGCAGAGACGGAGGCCCAGGTGCCTGGTGTAAAGGTTTACTTCCAAATCTTGTCTCTGGCTCTTAGGTTGCCGAGTTCGTATCAGCAGAGCTTATGACAGGGTAGCCTGTCCCTAGCTTTGTCGGGGATGAAGTAACTCAGTGCTGATCTGGCAGAAAGACCTTGGCGAGGTGGCGAGGTGGATGCCCCCATGTGAGTGGTGGCATGTCCCAGTGCCCCCTGTGGGGATGAGGACTGGGACTGTGATGTGCACCACCACGTGCCCTCCTGTCTTGGGTGCTTGACGCCCTCCCTGTGCTGCTGTGCTTATGGGGCTCCTTTCCCACAGGGCTATGTCTGTCTGTCCTTGGGTCCCCATGTGCCTGGCTGACCCCTGTCTTGGGGTCTGAGCCCCCTTAGGCAGTTAGCCTGGGGCTGGGAGGTGGCAGCAGGAGCTCTGCCAGCTGCTGTTGCTGCCTTGTTTGCTTCAGTGTCAGCTCATTAATATAGAAAAGCTAATTAGGATTCTGCAGCCCTTCCCACCCAGCCCTCTCCTTTGGAGGCTGGAGGATCCTTGTCTGTGGGATTTTGCTGCAGCCCTGTGGTAAAGGGACTCAGCCTGGGCCCTTTCCATTCTGGTGGGCTGTCTCCCTCTCTGCTCCCAGCTAATCCGCCTGGCTGAAGCCCCACAAATGGGAAAGGATGTTTGCCAATAATCCCTCTGCTCCCCTGGGCCGGCTGCTCATAGTGCTGGTTATTAAAAACCCAAACTCTGGCAGCAGTAACTGCAGCCTGGGGAGAGCCTGAGCACAGGCTGCTCCTGGTCAAACCTCATCCAGCACAGGAGATGGAGGTGGTGGGGCACTGTAGGATGGTGTGGAGCATCCCTAGACAGAGACCTGCTTCTCCTGCAAGCATGTAAGGGATGATCCACCATCCTTCTGCTCCCTGAGATCCCAGGGATTCCCAGAGGATGCAGACTAAAACCTGTGGAGGTGGAATAAACCCTGCTATTGCTTCCCATGTCCCCCACAGCTGGACTGGGCATCTGGTGGGAACAGTGCTGAGCCAGCACCACTCGTCTGCCACCTTAGGTCAGAACTAGCTGCAGCTCCCAATTATTTGCCTTTGCTTTGTAGGGCTGTTGAGAAAACTCTCCCAGAACTGGGGGGTGCTGCTCCCTCCATGAGAGTAGTGATGCTGCTCTGGCTTTTTCCACACATGTCTGGCAAAGAGCAACCCAAAGTCCGCTTCCTCAAGGAATTGGTGGAAAACTCAATCCACAAAAGGATCTGTACTTGCTAGGAACAGGGGGTATTTTTTTTTTTTTTTTGCTGTGAAACTACCCATTTCCCTGCTAGAAATCCATCTCATTGCTTGGATTTTTTGGGGGTGTGTGTGTGTGTGTGTCCTGCTTTTAAGTCAGCATTCTTCCTTTAAAATGTCACTCAGGAAAAGCTGCTTTTTTCCCCCCTCCTCTTTTAAAAGCAGGAGTCTGTGATGACATTTTAAGTGGAGAAGAAAATTGCTGTTTCGTTTCAAAATGTCAAATTCAAGTGGGATTGGCTTTGGGGTAGTTGGAGTCTTATTTTGGTGTTTCCCAAGGAAAAAGCAGCGTGGTTTCATTTGACTCGAGTTGCTCCCCCTTCCCTCTCCAAAAAGATCAAATCTTTTAAACCCAGTTGTGTTTTTGGCAGCAGGGAAACTTCAGCCAGGAGCACTAGTGCTCTGGTGGCACCAGAAAGGGATGACCCTGGGGCATTCAGACCCTCTAAGGATACACAACTCCGGTGGGAAAGGTGTAAAAGCTGGTCTTTTGCCACTAGGATGAAGAGCACAGCCTGGTTCTGAAGCTCTCTTTTTTTTGCAGCTCACTCCCAAAGTTGCTTGTGTGGATGAGGCTAGAGATGGGAGTTATCTCCCTCTTATTTATTAAGGCAATTCTACCTAATGATTAACATGCTTGTGGGGAGTAATTACTCCCCAGTACAGCACTGGTGTGCTTCTTACCCAGCCTGGATGTGGTGATTCCCAAACCCAGACAGTACAAGTAATGAGTCTTTAATTGCTGATTGGGTTGGGACATGGTTAAGAAGCACTTGAGGAGCTACTGCCCCTGCTGCTGTGCCCTGTTGGTCGTGCCTCTGTGTCTTCCCTTGCTCTGGTGGTGCTGCTGCTCAGCACTGTTGGCCTCCTGTGTGGATTTTGTTTGGGTTGAACCCCTCAAGCTGTGGGGTTTGTGCTTTTCAGAGCTGCACTGTCTGACCTGGCTGTGAAAGAGCCAGGGCTGCCTCCTTCCAGGGTGGGGGTGACCCCTCCATCCTCACATGGTGGCTTGACCCTCTCTGCAGCTGCTGGAGTAAGGTGGGTGAGAACTTGACATACTGATGTGGAAATGCACACCTTCCAGGCTCTGCACCGGCAGTAGCCTTCTTGCTCTAAATTACCTAGTGTGGAGTGGTTCTGAGGGATTTTATAGGGTTTTCATCCCCTTCCCTACAGCCTGGTAGTCCTCTACCTGCACTGCCTCAGGAAGGGAATGTGTGAGGACCCCTGCCCCTCTACTGGGCAGGAGCATCCCACAAGGGGGTAATTAGTAGAGGCTATGGGGGAGAAACTCTGACCCTGGGGAGGAAGTTTATTGGAGTGTTCTGGAGAGTATCGATTCTCCCTGGTGCTGCCATGTGGCTTGCAAAGGCATGTGGATTGTGAAGTTCCTCCTGATGAATTAAGGGGAGCCTGGAGGGACGGCTGTGGAGTGGTTCAGCCCTCCTGGTGCTGCCCAGTGCAATGTTATGGTGCTCAGCTGGAGACTGACCAGCTGGTGATCTCCTGAGCCAGTGGAAAGGGATTCTCTGGTGCCCTCAGGGAGCAGAGCAAGGCTGTGCAGAGCTGATGAGCATGTCTGGATCATCATGTCATGGTAACCTGCACCCACCATCCATCCCCTTCTGCCATGGGTGCTTCTCTGGGTCTCTAATCCCACAGAAGTTGTGATGCGATGTAGTAGAAGAGGCAGCACAAACCCTCTCTTCTGCTCTCTGCCATTTGGCTTTATCGCTGGCATTGCTTGGGTGGGGTCCTGCAGGAGCCTCCCCCCACCATCACCCATGCCAGGGCTACTGGGGAATCATTCTCTGGAGCAGCAGCTTCCTGGTTCCACTCCACCCACATCCAGCTGAGTGGAGGGCTTGTTGGTGTCTGGCCCCTGTGAGGAGCTCCAGCAGGCACCTGGGAACTGCTCCTGGTGGGCTGCCAGGGGACTTGTGCTCTCACAGCTCTCTGCACCTCCTGGGCTCTGATCTGTTACTTCAGATGACGAAGGATGCTCCCACCACCGTGGGGTGGGGGCTGGCTCTTTTTTCTCCCCTGATGGTGCTGGAGGGTTCTGGTACCCATTGCCTTGGTGGGGCAAGTAAAGCCCCTGGGATGACAGTGATGCAGGCAGAGGGTCCCCAGGCTGGAAAAGCCCCTGAAGGGGGACTCATCCTAGATAGAGGCAGGGTTAGTGGGGAGGTCTGGGTGTACCCCAGGGCCACATCTTGTCTTCCATGGCAGGCCTGGCGTGGGAGGTCCCCATTAGCTGGGAGAACTGGGAGTAACTGCTGACACCCCAGGGGCCTCCCTTCTCAGCAGCTCTGGGACCTCCCACACTCCTCTTGGATGAAACATCTCTGGTGCAGGGCTCCTCTGCCTCCCCATGGACTCTGCACATGGGTTTGGGGGAGGTTCTTGTGGCTCCCCAAGGCCTATCCCGGCAGGGTCTGTGGCAGCCACTGCAGAGGGAGGGGCTGGCCTGTCACTCTCCAGCACGGAGCAACTTGCAGCCTGCTGTCTTGTATGGCTTTTTATTCCTATGTGATTATACATCCCACTTCATATAGGGATTGAAGCCGTGCAATACGCCGGGGTCCTACGGCGGAGAACAGCCCCTGTGCCCTCAGCGGAGCCACCAAAACTGTTCCATGGGGTGCTGGAGCCCTCTTGGGGAGTAGACAAGGGGTGCAGAGCTGCTCTGGGATGGGGGCCAGCAGAATCCTGCTCCTTGTATTGCAGGGACAGGCCTGATTCTGCAACATCTCTGCTGTGTGGAGCCTGGGTGGCTGTGATGGTGGTGGAGTCATCCCTGGAGAGACCCCTGCTTTGCTGGTTGCCCCCCTCCCACTATCCCAGGAGACAGGCAACAGCCTTTGGCAGCATCTAGGCACTGGTGCTGCTGGCAGGATGGGGGAGGAGGAAGGAAGAGGAGTTGGGGAATGGGTCACAGCAGCAAGGGCTGCCCCAAACATGATGCTCTTCAAAATGTCTCAAGAGGCCTCAGGTGCTCTTTCAAGGTTTGTGTTAAATCTGTCACATTAGTACAAATAGTGAGAAGTACCTGGCTTGTGGAAGAGATGAAAGGCAGCCCCTTCTGAAGGCTCTATGAAGGAAGGGCCCCATTAACACCTAGTGAAATATTAGCCATTAATCAGGCTCTGTGCAAAATAAACCCATCCACATTTATCATTATTGGATTCTTAATGAAGTGATAATGGGAATGCTGGGGAGCTGTGATATTAATGTCTCCTAAGAGGCAAGAGCAGAGCCAAGGGCAGCAGCCAAGAGTTCTAATTTACTGCCAGGAGCTCGTGCTGTTAATAACGTCGTTGCTTCTCCTGGCCATTAGTGCTATTGGGCTGTGAGCAGCCCACTTAGGAGAACATATCGACCTGAACACACCTGGGCTCTGCTCACCTGCTCCCTGCCTGTTCTTTCTGTGACTTGTCTTCTCAGGCAGCCAGGATGGTATCGAGCTGGTCCCAACACAGCCTGCACATTGGGATCGCTTGGTGTGACTGTGGACACCCTCTAGGTCTCTCCGTTTACGCAGGTTATGCTCGCAGGGTGCTAACATCCCAGCCAGGACAGCGCACAGGCAAACTGCACAGCCCTGCTTGGCTCTGCTGACTTGCTCCAGGGTCCAATGGGAAAGTCATCACTCCTGGTAGGATTCTACAACTTGGACGCAGGTAAGCGATATTGCTGCATCTGTAGGTGCAACTGTTTTATCTCGGATCCTCGCAAAAGCCAGCCAGCCTGGCCTAGATGTACATGGGGTCTTGTGCTGGTAGCCAATGGGCTGTGGGACTGAGGGAGCTGCCTCAGGGCTTGGAGCAGGAGCTAAGTGGTTCTGGGCTGAGCACTGTTGTCTTGGGTTTATTCCTCCAGATGAATAAACTGTCCTGTTGGTAAGGGATGTACCTATCCAAAGCTCCTTCCCTCTGTAGGCACAGGAGGTCTACCCACGCAGCCTCTTGGGAACGGTCTTGAGCCATCCGGGCAGAAGCAGCAGATGAGAAGTTTCTGTAGCTGGAGTGTTCTTGATCAACCTCCCCCATCCTGTTAGCACCTGCTCAGAAAGGGACAAGAACATTTGCTTGGCCACTGTATGGTTTTTGAAGACGTGAACAGCTTCATCCTTGCAATGAACCTTCTGTCTGCTTTTCCCCCCACCCCAGCACAAGCTCTGGTGTTGTGAGTAGTGGAAAAACCCCATTTACAAAGCAAGAACACCGCTGGGAGTGCGTGTGGCAGTACTTCCCAGGAGAAGCCTGCGAGCACCAGCATGAGGTTTTCCAGACCAAACTGTGATGTAACGGCAGCTTCAAGGACCGGGGTGGCACTCTGCAGCCTGGTGTGTAGGTACAATCCCTCTGCCAGGCATCCCAGCCTGGAACTGGAGTCACTTAGGATTTCTGTGCAGCAGCACTGATCAGAAAGTGCTCATAACGGTTTGAAGCAGTGTTAACCAGTTACAGTGGCTGCAGCACAGGTATTCCAGCTGTGCCACAGCATGGCTAGTGCCCCCATATAGCTGGCATGTGGGCATGGAGGAGGCAACCTGCCAGTGACCTCCTGAGAGAAGTGCTCTGCACAAAGCTTCAGTACGGCTGCCACCTGATGTTACAGGGCACAGAGAGCTTCAGAAGGCTTTAGCAGGTGTTCTCCAGGAGATCTGGAAGCTGTTTGGCAGCATGAGCAAGTTCAGGCGTGGTACAGAGGCCACCTGGCTCAGAGGACCTGTGTGGATGGGTTCAAAGAACCGTGGTAAGGCTGGGGTATTGGTATCTCCAGTGTGCCTTGACACTGTGCCTGGGTTGTGGCACACACAGTCCAACTGCCAGCTGGGCACTGGGACCATGCTGCTGCTGCTTGTTAAATATTGACCTTGAAACCAAAACAGCAGCTGTCAAAACCCCTACCCTCCAGTCCCTGTTGGAGCAGGGTGCAGTTCAGTGAGATGCATTGGCAGAAAGCTGGACTTGTGTCCTGAGATGAGAGCAACCACGTGGAGTAGCCTATGTTGAAGGAGCCCAAATTAAGCCCTACTAAATGAGGGCTGGATTTCCAAAGGAGCTGAACTGCTATAAGCAACAGGCAAATCCTCAACAGGAGCTGGACATGCTGGGTCAGACTGGATACTGAGCTGAAATCCCCTGACTTTGTGGCCAAAATTGTCACTGTGCCTGTTGCCCTTCTGAAATCCAGCCCCACCACGGGCTGTGTGTCCTGTGAAACGTAGCTCATCTCTGCCTTCCTGCCTGTTGCGCTACAGTAGGGGATGACACTACGGTAGCAGCTCTTTACACAGCTCCCTGTAAAGTTCCAGCAGCTCTGTTGATGCTTTTGATAGGGTCAGGAGAGCTGAGCACAGAGGTTTCCTTGCCTTTTGTTCTGTGGAATTAATGGAGTTAATCAGAGTGACAGTGACTCCTGTGTTAGCGCAGAAGGAAGGCCAATGACTCTGGATGGATGTGACTCTCTTCTGGGCGGCTGGAGGACAGCCCTGTGGAAGCTCATTATGTGCACACTGCTGGCACAAAGACTTTCCTGCAGGGATCAGTGGGGAAGTTGTCCTCACAGCAAGAAAGAACCTGGAGAAGGACTCCACTCCCCTGGTTTGCCCATGCACCTCAGGTGTCCCCGTCCTTAGGATGTGAAATGAAGGTATTCTACCTGCTGGGTTGCTGTCACTGCTGTTGCATCAGTTGCTTCTCTCAGCCACTGCAATCACGCTGCTGGATGGGTACCATACTGAGCTCTTGTATTGCTGCAGCTATCCTGGTGTGGGAGGAGCTACAGGGCACCATAGGGTGGGTGCTGCATGTTCCTTTCCCACCATGTGTCCCCCCCACCCCCCAGCACCTCTGTGCTTCCAGCTAGGCGGCCTTGCTATTGCTTCTCCATCCTCCAGTCACTGTAATGCTGAAGTCCCTTGCTGAGCTGCTTTGTTGCTGGGAGCACTAGGCATGTAGCCGCTGTAGCAAGGGCTCTGCCTGGCAGCCCTGCCATGGCCTCTATTTCCCCACATGTTTTAACAAGAATCGAAGCAACCACAGAAGTAGTGGCTCTTGGCAGCAGCGTTAAATCTGGCCTGTGTCTCTGTAGTGTGACCTCTTGCTGTCCTCTGATCAAGTGCTTGCTTTGGCTGTGGATATCTGCTTGTGTCTAATTAGTAACTTCTCTCCGTAAGAGACGTCAGTGGACTCAACATGGGCCCTAACTCCAGTGCTTTACATTTATCTACAGTGTTGATGCCTTCGCTTGCCTCGGTCCTAATTCAATTCTTCTGGCTTATGTACAAAGGGAGCTCTCACGGTGTTTCTGTGGCTCTAATCAAAATGGCCTGAATGTCCATGACATTGGTGCCTGTCAAGCCTGTCACCAGGAGGTGACTCCCACCTTGGAACTCGCTGAAGAAGGTATAGGAGTTGTTGTTGCTCAGAAAGGCTTCTGCATCAAGGCCTTCCTGCAGTGCCTCATCCACCAGCTCTGGGCTGCAGAAGGCTCCTGCTGCCTCTGTTGGTCCATCCTGCCCATCTGTTCCCCCGCTGAGGAAGATGATCTCGCACCTCTGTGTGGGGTGGCCAACTTGTGTGGCCTGAGCCTTGTGCAGCCCCAGCCCCACACGCAGGACCAGCTCCTGGTTTCTCCCTCCCTTGCCATTTCCTTGAAGCTGAACTGTGGTTTCTCCACCAGCCAGGATGCAGACTGGTCTTCCTGGCCCCAACCCTTGCAGGGCCTGTAGGAACTCGGCAAGGTTCAAATTTGGGATCTCCAGCTTGGCTGCCAGCTGCAGGAGATTCCCCCTCAACTCATGACTCAGAGACCCTTCTCCAAGGCCAACAAAGCCCAGGCAGCCCAGGCGGATCAGCTCGCAGTACAGAGCAGCGACACAGCTGACGTCCCCACAGACTGCTGTGCTCAGAATCAGAGCTGCATAGCCCAAGCCCTCAGCTTGGCGTTTAGCCTCGTCTAAAGCCAGCGTGTTTGAGCCGATGATGATGTTGCAAACATGGGAGTAGTCTTCTGGAGCACTGGGCTTGATGGGAGAGGTGGCCAGGACTGTTTCCACTGACTTGGGCAGGTTGTGCAGCAAGCTGTATTTTCCCAGGATCTGAAGGCAGTCTTGGATGCTGTGGGAGCTGGCAGCAGTGGGTCCACTTGCTATGATGTCCACTGGGTCACCAATCACATCAGAAAGGATGAGACTCACCACCTACCAAGAGAAACTTCTGCAGATCACTGCTGGAGGCAGAGACTAGTGACCCTGTACAAGCCCTGATGTGAGTCTGCTCCGAGTTATACTTGCACCACCGCCCCATCAAAGCAGATGGGAATAGGGGCAAATCTTCATTCATTTCTGTTTTAAGGTCTTGTGAGGTTGCTGCTCTTCAACCAAGTGCCCTTTGATGCTGGACCACCACACTGGGAGATACAACCTACGACCCTGCACTTGTCAAGCTGGTAACCTCATGGCACACGCTGAGAGTAACCCCCAGAAGAGCCAAGGGTGGAACTCAGCCATGAAAGCACTGTGCTGGAGTACTAGCACTATGAAAAGTGCCTGTTGGCTGAGAACTGGGGTCTGCTGGCAGGGGCATGATGGGATAAGCTGATGTTTGTGAAGCCTGGAATCCTACCTCTTCTGCCTCTGCCTCCCTAAGAGTTTGGGTCCTTAATGAGATGTGAGGCACAGAGCCCCAGAGCAGAGTGCAAGCGTTGCTCATTCAGTTAGAAAAAGCCCCTGCAAGCATACTTGGGTCAGCTGATTAAAACTGTGGGATCTTGGGGAAAGCAAGGGTTTCTTCTCAGTTACCTGCGCAGGATATGCGAGCCGGGCCAGCCCTCCACCCTTGAGCAGGGACAGTGCCTTCCGGATGATATTCAGCTCCTGTATGGCAGCTCCTTGGGAGGCTAGCATTTTTGTGAGTTTCTCCTTCTCTTCCAGACGGACGGGAGGGATGGGAGCAGGCAGCAGGGCTGATCCACCCCCTGCAGTGCAGAGGAGATGGCAAGAACAGTAGGAAAAGGAGAGGACAAAAGAAAGGTACTTCAATACTTGAGCCTTTCCTCTTCCTTCAACAGTGGAAACCTACTGGTACCTAACCAGTATGCAACAGAAAGGCAGAGGAGGCTGGGGAACTATGTTAATGTCTGGAGAACTCAGTTGTCTTCGCCAATGGGCGTTAGTCACTGCTGTTCCACACTGTCACCCTTGCCAGGCCTGCAGTGCTGTGGGGATGATAGAGAAGGGCCACCAATTATTGTCCCCCACTATATCAAGCTACTAGTGTGTTGACACCTTTATTTTCAAGGGCTACCTGGACGGGTGAACAGAGAGCATAGGTTCCCCAACTGGCACAGCAGTCTTTGTTTTGCTGGCTCCACTTATCCAGTGTGAAGAAGCACTGGCTGTTACTGCAGTGAGACTGGAAACTGCCTAACTGCACTTGTCTAGGCCTGGGAGGAAAGGAAAAAGGGAGAGTATAACACAAAGGACAAAGCACAGCCAGAGAGTCCAGGGTGATGGCCTCTGCAATGGGAAGCCTGTCTGATATGAATGGGCACTGGAAATACGAAAAAGAAGGCAAGAAAAAAGGTTGAAGTGGAAGGAATGGAAAATACAGAGTCAAAAGGAACGAGTTCTGAGCAGAGAATGAATGCGGACAGAAGTACAGTTGAAAGCTTCTATCAAAAGACAAAGCCTGCTTCGACGTTTGAGACAAATCAGCATCAATAAAACATGATGAGCAAGAAAAACAAATCCAAGTGCCCGTGTTTCAGTCAATAGCCAGAGATCTAGCTGAGAGGCAGGAACAGTTGGGGACTGGCTGTGTGGGAGTGCATATGCGTAGGAAGCTGCAGCCATAGGGAGACCCTGTATTGGCCCCCAAAGGGCCGAGGTCTCTTGGAGATTCTTGCAGTCAAAGGACAGAGGAAACCCTGGGGAATCCCAGCAAGAGCAGTGTCAGCCACTTAGATGCCTGTATAATGGCATGACTTACCCTGCACTAGATCAGGCCCCAGCATCCACAGAGGAACCAGAGGGGAAAAAAAATCATGGAGCAGGGGAGACCAAGAGGTTTCTACAGAGCTGCTCTAAGCTTCTGTATGCTGCTTCTCTATGACCCATTCACCTGGCTGAGCTGACTTCACTGCATCTCTCAGCAAAATAGCTACCTTTCTTGCACAGCCCTGGGTGTGAAGATAGCCTGGAGTTCCAGCAGCTGGGGCTGCAGGGCATGTGGCTCACTGCTGGAACCTGAGGGTCTCATTTCCACTGTCTGGGAAGCAGCAAAGCCCTGGAAAGGGTCAGTCCCAAATTTCAGTTTACAGAATTGCAACCCTGCAGGCAGCTGGAGCATGCAAGTCCATCAGGTAAGTGCCTGCTTCTCCCAAGTCTGCATCCCAAATAGAAGGAGGGTGCAGGAAGAAAGCACGTCCTTGCCAAGGGGTAGGAGCAGCTGGTTGGCTGTACTCAGAGGTACCATCTTGCAGTGGTTCTGTGGGATCCAGCCTGTGCAGCTCAGCAGAGGCAGGAGGTAGCCCTGTGACCTCCTCTGTCTGGAAAAATCAGAGGTGCAAGTGTTGGTACTGAAAGGGCTGTCCTAATGTTGTATGGGCAGGCATCTGGAGACCCTTCAGCTGTGCCAATTCACTGGGATCCCCACAGTACCTGAGATGAGAACAAGGAGCAGATCATTTACAGTAAGACCCTTAACCAGTTCCTGAATGGCAGCTGCTCCCTTCAGAGCCTCTGGATCTGGGAGGTTGTTCTTGGCACCTTCAGTGACCTGGATTTTGCTGTGTGGCTTCAGCAGCATCTCCCTGGTGAGGTAAGAGAAGCAATCACACCACCACCATTTATACCTACATGGGCAGCCACACTCATTTAGCAGGGAAACAGGTGGGACTGGTATGCCAGAGGAACACAGCAAGTGACCAGGGTAGGGAGGGTAAGCCTGGCAGCCTATCCCTTTCTCAGAACTGTCCAGACACAACTTCCTTACCACATTCCTGCCCGCTGCAGGCTCTCCTGGATGCCTAGAGGCACGCTGATGATCCCCTGAACAAGGTGGTCTCCCAGGATCTCTTCTGCTGCTGCAGCCATCCCCAGCACAGCTTTGCCGAAACCCACCAGGTACAGGTTTCTCTTCACTGGAAAAGCCCGACCCTTCACCAACAGCTGAGGGCACCCATCTCCCTGGAGCTTCAGAGTCCTCTTCAACATTGCAGCAGGCTGGACAGTGCCCACTGCACTGTGGAAGAGGAACAGTGCATGCTTGCGGAGGGTCATGCTGCTAGGGGTGGTTGGGTTGAGTCAGTGTGCTTCGTAGAGTGGGATTGGGCACCCTCTACTGATGCTGGCAAGGCCTTGGGAGCTGGGGCAGAAGCACCCTCCAACCTGCAAAGTAAAGTGAACATTTTTGCTGGCAAAAGAGGCAGGGCTGTTACAGAGACAGGAAGGGCAAAGCATGAAGTTTGTGGTTCCCCTGCAAGCCCATCACCTCCCACAGGGATGGTGAGCCTTGCCAGGTAGCTTCTCCTCCTTTGCTGCAGATTTGCTACTGGCCAGCCACCGTTTCTGCGTGCTCAGAGCTTAACACCTTTCCAAACTGTAGAAGCTGCCCTCTGTCCTGGAGAGAGCAGGGTGTTTGCGTCCATGACATTAACTCCCTTGCTTGTGCTAACCAAATGCTTATCTCATTCTCTGCCTGCATGTTGCTCCATGTGTCCCTGTAGCATCAGATGTGAACTCAGACAAAACAACAGGCTTGCTGGCTACCAGATCCCTTACTGCTGGTGGCCACAGTGATGTAGTTTCCCCACCAAACAGCAAACTAACACAAGGCTTTCTTTGCCTTTAAATAAGGCAATTAAAATCACATTTAGAGCCCAAATAAGGTTTCAAATCCGGAGTTGCCAGTTGTGTCTGTGAGAGCCATTACATGCAATGGATCTGTGTGTGGACCCAAAGATCTCAACTGCTCAAGGGCAGACCCTTGTTTTGACAGAGGAAAGACAGTCCATGCCAGCACACATGCATCTATTCCCTCCCTGTGTTTTACCTTCCTTCTGTTAACTGGCAACAAGTTTACTGCTGGCTTCTTGGGATCAAAGATCCTTGTGATCTATATCAGTCCCACTTGGGGCAGTTATGGTCCTGACAATCAAGGCGGGGTACCAGAAGGTTGTAGCAGATGGGGAAACACTCCATCACAGACTGCAACCCACCTGAGAGAGTTAATCTCTCTAGTGAATAGATGTGATTCTGTGCAAGGCTCTTTGGGGAGAGTTTCCAAGTTCAGAGTTCTCTTCTCCTGATACTACGATAGCTCTGTGGAGTGTTAATCATTAAGCCAGACCAGCTTTCCAACAGCTTCTCTGGGTCTAGATCTGTCTTACTGCTACAGGGACCCAAAGGCTCTGTGAAAACATGTACCTAAGCACACTCTAGGCAATGAAAACTCAGGTACCCTGAACTCTGTTGGTCAAGGGACCTGCAGGTAAAACTATCTGATCAACTAGCCAGAGATACAATATCCGAGAATTGTTTACATTGGAAAAGACTGTTGGAATAATCTAGTCTAGCCAGAAATGAGATGCATAGAAGAAACAACAGATATTAAAGCCATAGCCCAAGCCAGATAAACTTACCAGTGTCTACTCTTCAGCTACTGGTCAGGACTGGCTTTGCAATCAGAAAGAATGATAAAAGGGGTGTCCTGGCCACTCAGTTACTAAACTTAAACTTGAGGGCAGCTCCAGCTGCCAGCAGTTTAAGCCATGGAGCCTCAGCCCTCTTACAATGAATAACTATGCTACTACCACTGAAGCCAGCAGGAATGGAGATTAGCATCTCTGTTCTCATCAGGTCTCTGATTCACCTGGCAGCACAGCACAATCGGGGGAAGCTGTTACAAAATAGAGGTGCATTGTGCCCCAGGTCACCTCATCTAAGCTGCCACAGGGACTGCAGAAGTGGTCAGAAAAAGGCTTAAGTGGAGCCAAGGAAATTGAAGAAAATAAAGTCCCTGGGCTTTTTACCAGTGCTCTGTCTCTGCCTTGATGTTTCCATGCACAGCTGACCCTGAAGACCTGGGGAACTGAGCACAACCAAACCTGTAACTGCAGTGTCTATCACACGTGCTCTCCCAGCAGCTCCATTCAGCTGCAGCTCCAGATGAGACACAGCAGGCTGAGTAGTTGAAAAGCAATCCTCTTCTCCTAGCGGAGCAAAAGAAAATACAACACCAGCTTAATTCATCTGACGCTTGCTCTGGGAGGCATTTCACTACAATAGTGGGGAGGTAATCTGCTTTCTGCACTCTGAACTCAGGTTCTGTTTTTAACCACCCAGGCCTGATCCAGAGTGTTGATGATCACCACATCTTTCTGCTGATCCTCTGGGTTTGGGGACACGCCGCCTGACACCAATCTTAGTGCACAGCTGTAAACACTGAGTAAATCCAGTGTAAACCCCCCGTGCAGTCAGGTTACCCAGTTTAACACTAACACAACAGAGCTGAATTTGGCACAGATCCATTAGCTCTGGAGGTCTGGACGTGTAACTCGGCTCTGATTAGACAGCCTCACTGGATGCTCCTGTTGGAAGAGGGGTGCTGCTAATGATGCCACAAATCCACATTGATGTAATTTATGTATGGAGTCTTAAGCACTGGGTACTAAATATCATCAAGGAATGGCTACAGATTGATGCTATAAAACACACTGCAGACAGTAACAATAAAGCTACTGATCTTATGGGGGCCTTAAGAACAAGATCAAGAGAAATGAACATCAGCTTCCACACCAAAGGCATAGGCAGCCTTGGAAAGAAAAATAATCCAGATGGAAGCTCTCCAACTGCCTTCTTGGGTGGTGGATCCACGAGATGATGGAACTGACAGTTAACTGCTGCCTGTTGCATAGGGGGGAAATCACTTCTTCATCCCCGTGTCTTCCCACTGATGGCTGAGAAGAATCTGGGCTGCAAAAAGGGGTTGATGATACAACTCCTATGGCTTCATGCACTAATCTTTGTTCCCGTTCCCCAGGGAAATCAGGGATGAGCAAGCCCTCTTCCATGTGGATATAAGGTGGATAGGCTATAGGGACAAGTGGGGCTTGAATTTTAAACCTTCTCTTTGTCTCTGGTAAGGATAGTTTGGAGTTGGGGTACAGACAGTGCCCTCTTCCATAGGGATATAAGGTGGACAGGCTATAGGGATGAGCAGGGCTTGGGTTTTACACTTTTCCCTTGTCCCTGTTCAGGATAATTTGGAGTTGAGGTATAGATTCTCTTTTAGAAAGTGTTCTAGCAGTTCACACTAAGCTTAAGAGGAAAATTATGCTAAGAATTGCCTGTTCTAAAGAGAGCAGGGGGACTGTAAGGGGTTTAGATTAATCCCCTTTAAATGAAAACTTCCTCATCTTTCATTGATGAATATTGTTCACCAGCGACAGCCTGGTCTGCGTACATCTTTCTTCACAGGGCTTCTCCTAAGCCTGCAGAAAATTCTACCCTCAAGTCTCACAACAAAAAAAAGCAGCAAAAATCCCAGCTCCTCATTTTCAAAACACTGGGAAAGAGGGAGGAAGAGGAGCTGGACTGTGACAAAATACGGGCAAAGTGCTTATTTGCATTACCTTTCATTAACTTTTTAATTAAAGCAATTCTACAGGCAAGGAGCCAAAGTCAAAGGGAGACAGAAACAATCCAGCACTAGGGATAGAAACATGGGAAGCAGCCAGGCAGATTAGACGGTGGCATGAGACCATAAGAAGGATGTAGGGGGGCATAGTCTGAGCCATAAACCTGAAGTCCTGATGGGGAGGAAAGCTGAACAAATGAGCTGTGCGGTGAAAAAAACGAGCCAGCACCTTGCTCTGTGGTGGGTACTTGAAAACCAGACAAGCACTCCTTTCCCAGGGCCAGGTTGCCCTTGCTGGGCTGAGCTGAACTATGCTGGGTGTGCTGTGGCTGGGGGTTTGGTCAAGGGTTTGTTCACAAGCTTGTGGCTTCCTTGAAGTTGGTGCAATTTGTGTTGTTGCAGCCCAGCCCACTGACATCCTGAGTGTTTCAGGTGCTACAAGACCGCTCCACAATAGGTAATTTAATCAAGTTCTTTAGGGGCCTTAGTTAATTTTTGATACCGTTGGGCTTTCTCTGGATTTTCCCCAACATGGTAGTCACTGGTGCTGGCTGACCTTGTACAGGGTCAACCCCAAAATTCCTGAAGGACTTGGAATAAATTTGCAAAGGCACTGTATTCAACCCTAATTGTTTGAGGACAGTTTCGATCTCCAGCTCTAAAAGCCCAATTACGTCTTGTTGCAGCAGCAAACTATAACACACACTGAGTTCCAGCCACATCTCTTGCCGCACAACTTCTTGTGGCTTCTTGGTAGGTAAACTACCAGCAGACTCGCTGCAGCTTACCGCTTCCATTTTTCATGCCTTCCCATGGGGTTTTACCTGTGACCTGAGCAGAAATTTTACTGCCTTTGGTTCCCCTGTGCTGAGTTGCTGACAGTTCTTTGCTATACCCACTTTAATTTGCCTGGCAAGCCTTGTTCCTACTCAGACTGGCTGCTCCAGATGCTCTCAAAAGCACTACAAGAAAATCTTTCAAGAGATGCACTGAGCCCAGGAGGAAAACAAAGCAGTGAAGGTTTCTTCCAGGTTACTATTCTGGGAGGATTAGACGGAGGATTTTCCAAGACTAATCTCTTTAAATGAAAATTTCAGAATTTGATTAATTTTTTAATCTGCCCATGGATTTGCATAAAATTACCGCACCGTCTCATTCACATCTTGTAGAAGAGGAAATGTCTGCAGCTAGGACAGACCAGCTTGTTGCTGGTCAGCTCTGAACAATCCAGCGAGTGCACAGGGACAAGGTGAAGGTCCTTTTGCCCCACCTGCTGTGGTGCTCCTGCATCTCTAAGTAGAAAAGAGGATGACGGTGGCCAGAAACTATATGAAGAGACCAGAAAGCCACACAGAGAGCTGCCAAAGCATTTATCTGAGAGAAAAAAGCTGGAATCCGAATGCCTTTGTTTCAAGAATATGCTGAGCTTTGGGAAACTCAGGAGAGCCCTTATTTCTGATACATGGTTTTCTGTATGTTTCTTGGAAAAGAAGTATGTTACTTTCGTGACTGCTTTACTCAACATGAGTGTCAACAGGGTGTCCCTGCCTTTGACGCAGAACACAGCCTAAAGCCAAACCCAGGGAAGATAAGTGTTCTGTTCAACATTTTAGAGATCAATATCATTAGCAAAAAAATTAACTAGGTTTGACATAGGCATCTTACCAGTTTTTCTAGGTCATGCTCCCTTCACTCCATATCTACCTTTTGGAAATGATTTTCCCATGCACTCAGGATTGCAGGGAAGACAAATTTCTTCACTAAAAAGTCCTTCTGTAGCTCAGTGCAGAACAGTCCTACCCTGAAGCCAAGTCCATGCCAAGTCTACTTCCTTTCATGCTGTAATTTCTCAAACTCTGTATTCTGAATCAACTTACAATAAAAGCTGAGAGTCATTTAAAATCCAGGAAAGTATCATAGTACTCTAGGGATGAAAAGTTGCTGGCTTTAAAGATTGAAATAATGGAAAGGGGTTTAAATTCAGGTCTGCAATGTAAAAAAGGAATGCTTTTTGGGATCAAAAGCAAAAAAATGTGAGGCTCCTCATCTGGAAATAACATGAGAAATAGTCAGGAATATTAATCAGTCACAGGATGACACGGCTGCCTTCTAGGCTGAGACAAGAGGCTATGGGAAAAGTGGAAAGCAGCAGATGTAATCTACTTTGACTTCTGTGAAGGTTTTGACACAATTCTCGGGAGTTCGCTGGAGAAGTGTGGGCTGGGCGAAGAACTGCTGAAAAAGAACTCAGCCACTGGGCTCAGAGTGTAAAAATGGTTGGCTCGGGGTTTAGCTGACAGGTGGGACACCGATGGGGGTTGCATCACCCTATGGCTTCATTAGTGACCTGCAGGGTAGTGCTGACTGCCTGATTTGGGGGACATGCTGACACACCAAACAGTGGAGCCACCTTGCAGAAGAACTGTGATAAACTCACTGTCAGGACCAACAGAAACATTACCCTCAGCTAAGAGAAACTGTTGTTTCTAGAAGCATCTCTCTGAAATTCACATCCACCTATCTGAGCCTGTGTGTGTTGTGCAGGTCCTGGTGCTATTTAGTATAGAAATGCATAGGTAGAACAACTGCTTTTGATCACTATTACTCAAGCAGCAATTAAACATTTTTTTCATTAACTAGTTTTGCAGGGGCATTATCCATAATTCCTACTTAATGTGACATTTTGCTGGGAGATCCAATTATCCTACCAGGTACATTCCAGCTTGGTATAAACTGACAAACTAAGTCCCAATGATTAGGAAGCAAGGCAGGAGAACAAATAAAAAGGGAGTGACAAAATATCAACAACCCACGGTGTTACACAACTGTAAAACTTAGCTAAGTATTGGAGGTGTTTTGAAGCACATTGTCTTATGATGGTCTCCGTGAGTCACCTGCAGGGCCCACTCGAGATAATCCAAGCTTCGATCATGCAATTTACACAGTGCAAGAGGCTTATTGCTCTGTGCTTCTCTAAAAATCTCGCAGCAGTTGAATGTTTGGAACTGACCTGCAGTAGTGCAGATGATGCAGAGAACTCTCAGAAGTAACAAAGGTGTCTGTTGTTGAGTCTCCCTAGACTCCAGTGTGAAAATCTCATTGGTAAATCATTCTGATGACCCAACGCTATCACAGCGTGAAGAATGAACTGAGTTAAACTTGTAGTGATGAATTCTAGAGTGAGCAAGCTGAGAAAACACTTGTTCCACTAAGTGATCCATGCAAACATAATAATGAAGCCTGTGTGCATGCCATGCAGGCAGGCCTCAGACACTAGTTCTCAGGCCTAATGTTGTTGGATCACAGGAGAGCAACACTGATCTTGAAGCAAAATCACATGCTGTTCTGGAGACTGAGAAAGGCAAATACCATTCACACTTATGAAGGCATCACAGCCTGGCACCGGTTGGAAGGGACCTCCAAAGGTCATCCAGTCCAACCCCCCTGCAGAGACCAGGGACAACCTCAACCTTCACTTCCTCCAGGAATGGGGCCTCAACTTCCTCCATGGGCAATCTGTTCCAGTGTTCAACCCCCCTCCTGCTAAAGAACTTCTATCTAACAGCCCATTTCAATCTGCCCTTCTCTAATGTGAAACCACTGCCCCTCGTCCTATCACTCCAGTCCTTTGCAAACAGCCCCTCTCCAGCCTTCTTGTAGCTCCCTTCAGGAACTGGAAGGTCGCTATCAGGTCCCCCCAGAGCCTTCTCTTCTTGAACAACTAAAGCTCCCTCAGTCTGTCCTCGTAGCAGAGCTGTTGTGCTTTGTAGTTTTATTTTGATTCTCAATTTCTGGGGGCCGAAATGACAGAAGATCTGGTCTTCCTGGTGAATTTACGGGGAAAAGGAAGGAGAACGGACCGCTGTGGTTCCAAAGGAGAAATCACTTCCCGTCGGGGCTGAGCTTGGCCCAGCACTTCGCAGCGCGGATGCCCTGCAAAGGGAGCTGTTGGCCTTGTTCCCGGGACGCAGAAAACCGCGATACTCCCGTTACCACTCACTCCACACTCCAGGCGCCAGCGGTAGCTCCCACAAGACCTCCCTTTCCGCCCGGCACGGGAAGTGACGTCTCCCGCAGCAGCGCGAAGCTCCTGCCCATTCTACCGGCGTCATTACGCCCATCTCTCCCTCTGCCCCTTCAGGTACAGGGTGAGGGGGTGGTGGTTGCCTAGCATTCTCTCTAACCACCCAAACCCCTCGCTAGCCACCCGGCCCCGGGTCGCCCCTTTCCCACCTGCACCTCCGTGAGGGGCTGGGTCTGAGTCAGCCCCGTCGGGCCGTGGCCAGCCAGCCTCTTCACTGAGCCCGCACCCTTCCCCTTCCCGTCAGGACTTGCGCGGCTCCCATTCGCCACCTCCCAGTCGAGCTCCCCCAGGGGCTGAGCGCGCGCCCCCTTTCCCAGCGTGCCCCGCGCGCCTCCGGCGCAGCAAGATGGCGGAAACAATGAGGAGGAGCCGCCTTGCCGCGGCCTGAGCCTTGCCTCGGGGCACCGCCCGCCCTGGCCCGCGACCTCCCAACCACCTCCCCACCGCCCTCCTCTGCCCCGCCGGGCCCTGCCTGTCCGCTCCCGCCGCCGCCTGGGCCTTCTCTCCACCCCTGGCTCCCTTCAGCGCCGCCGCCCTCGGCGCGTCCCGGCCTGGCGGCGGGATGAAGCTGACGGACAACGTGCTGCGGAGCTTCCGCGTGGCCAAGGTCTTCCGTGAGAACTCGGACAAGATCAACTGCTTCGACTTCAGCCCCAACGGCGAGACTGTCATCTCCAGCAGCGACGACGATTCTATCGTTCTCTACGACTGCCAGGAGGGAAAGTGAGTGGCGGGGCCTGGGCCGGGCCGCGCCTCCGCCGCTCAGGGGAGGGGACTACCGACCTCCGAGAGGGTCGTGGAAGGGCAGGGAGGGTCTCTGAGGGCCGCCTGTTTGGCAGCTGCCTGCCGCTGGATTCGGGGAGAAGCTGTGCCCAGCTCCGCACCAGTGGCAGGGCTGGCTGTGAGTTTCAGCTCAGTTTTGTTGCTCTTTTGTTATCTTTTTAATGTGTCATTGTAAATTGTAAAAAAACCCAACGGTGCAGGATGAGGGATTTTAGATACCTGAACTGGGTTGCCAAGATGGGAGCAGTGCGCCTATCTGTGCCTGTGTTACAGATGTCTGTTATCTCTGGTAGGCTGGGACTAGCTATGTTTGTTTCCCAAGTAGAACTAAACAGCTTCAGGGGTTGAGTCTGGTCAGATTTTCAGGGCTCAGGATTGTTACAGATAGGCAGACTGATTCTCAGGCTTCTCTGGGCTTAAGTCGTATTGATTGCAGGAGAAGCAGTTGTGTGCAGTGTACAGATGTGCCCTTTTAAACAACTTACTTTAGGAGTAATTTCTTAGACAAGCGCTCTAAGCCTGAAGGTCAGGATGGGATGGTGTGTGTTTACTTTTTCCTTAAAAATCCTGTTTTCAGATTTGTTAACTGATGCTTGACCCGTCAAGGTGTTCATTGATTTCTGTTATTTAATGAGTTAAGGGGTGGGTGTGTTTCTTACCAAAAGATTTGCTTTATTCTTTCATTGATCACACAAGATCCTTGCCCTATTTAACAGATAAAACTCAAGAAACTTGCACAGCACTCGAGATACAGTGCCAATGCTCTTGTCCGGAGGCTAAATATGTGCAAATAAGATCAATAGTGTTGGTACCTGTGCAGAAAGCATTTATATTCTATGAGAGTTTGAGCAAATTGAGCCAAAGTACGTCATTACTCCATTAAAATGTTTCTCAGTAGAAGCATGCATTGGGCTGCTTTCAGTTTTTGTGAACTTGAAGTGGATTAGTTTTTATGTGCTTTTTCATGAAGAAGTGTAATTATACAGTGGATTCTTTTAGGTAGAGGAGTGTGAGGTGTATACAGAAAGTGAAACAAGCACATGTGTTGTAGGAGACAGAATACAAATGACAGGGTAATGCAGGAATGCAAAAGAAGTGGCTTGGGAGTTCCAGGAAGTACATGAATCAGAGTGGCATCTATTTCCTAGCTCCTGTTTTCTCAGGCAGACCAAGACACGATGTTTGCTGTGTTTGAAAGATGGCATCCTGTGTGTTGACTTAGTTTTGTAAAGCACTTGCTAAAAGTTATTTTACACTTCTGTTTTCTTCCCTACATCTTAAAGTTGCTGGTGTCCTCATCCAATGGAGTGAATTATTGCTTTAAGTAATGTAATGACTATGTAAGGATAGGTAACTGTGTATGTGTGGTGTGTGCCATGGATTGTGTTCTAGATCCTAATAGTATACACTAGTAGAAGGGCTGAGTGAAGTTAATGCAGCTGATATTGATTGTTCTTTCCTTTTGAACTTACAAAGAGTAGTTTAATGGGTTGGGAGGTGTTTGGTCTTTTCATCCCTCTCTCTATGTAGTCCTGATGTATGCTTTACAGGCAGAGGGGCTTGCTTTAATTAAGTTAAATGTGGAAGATCGATGGCTGGCTGCTGCAGGGCAGAGTGAGAGTACTTTCATCAAGATAGCTCCTGTTTCAGGAGGCCTTTCTCTGGTGGTTATAAACTTAATTTGAGAGTTTCTCATGTACTCTTATGCTTTTCAGTAATCTGTATCCTGCTTGACAGGAGGGTTGAACTTGATGGCCTTTGAAGACTCCTTCCAGCCCTAATAAACTGTAAACTGTGTGTTTGCTGTCAATTGACTTAAAAGCACAGCTATGATTTTCAGAGGTTGCTAAGCTTGCAGGACACTCATGCTCTCACTTGGAAAGGTTTAGCTGTAAATTGCTTTAACTGGAGATTCGTGTGGACACGAAAAGTCAAATCAGTGAATGATTATTCTGACAAGGTGGAATTTGGCAGTTCAGGCCTGTATTTTTGGGGTTTCTTTTAATTAAACCACCATCTCAAGGGCCTGTAACTCTCACCTTGTCTCTGTCATTGCTGATAATTATAATGGGCAAGAGGAAATACCGTATGTGCTAGGTTTCACTGTAATGAAGAATCCAGTGGCCTCAGTGTTAAAACTCTTCCTTATGACTAAATATGTATGGATTGCTTTTATGGGTTTTTTGGGGTTTTTTTTCCTGTTAATGAGCAATTTTTCTCATGGAATTAAAATGCAACTGTTTGGTTATATGTTTTGGTGCACACACACCTAGTTTGCTCTGTTTTCCGATACCAAACTGAGCCATACAAGACTTGTTACAAGGAGGACCAAGCCCCATCTCAGTGAATTTCCAAGTGTCAGGACAGTTAAAACTGATGTGTAGCCAAGGGCTGACATGCCAATTATCTCCTTAAAACACAGATTCCCTTATCAATTATATTCTGATCTTAGGCAGCAAACTGACAGCCCTGACGAGAAGCACTTGGGGGGGAGGGGGGAGGACGGACGGACGGACGGACCAGAAAGTTATCTGGAGCCATCAGTGTGCACTTGCAGCCAAAAAATCTGACTGTGTCTTCTGCTGCAGCAAAAGAAACACTAACAGTCACTTGAGGGAGGTGATTCTCACCCTCTGCTCCGCACTTGTGAGACCCCACCTGATGTACTGTTTCCAGTTCTGGAGTCTCCAACATAAGAAGGGCATAGAGCTGCTGGAACAGATTCTCAGAGGAGAGTAACTCGAATGATCAGATGGCTGGAGCACCTCCCCTATGAGGACAGGCTGAGTGTGTTGGGATTGTTCAGCCTGGAGGAGGTTCCCAGGTAACCTTCTAGCAGCTTTCCAATCTCTGAAGGGACTACAAGAAAGCCGGAGTAGGGCTTTTGACATGGGTGGTAGCAAGAGGACAAGGGGAAAGGGCTACAGCCCTGAAGAGGGGAGATTGAGGTTGGACATGAGAAAACAATTCTTTTCTGTGAGGGTGCTGGGATGCTGGAACAGGCTGCCCCATTGCTGGCAGTGTTGAAGGCCAGGTTGGATGGGGCTCTGAGAAACCTGCTGTAGTGAAGGTGTCCCTGCATCTGCAGGAGGGCTGCAATTAGATATCTGTAAGGTCCCTTCCAACCCTGCCCATTCTGTGATTCAATCCTCCTTCACAAGCATCCGATAGTTTTGGCTGTGAGATTGCTCTTGTATTTCAAAATGTGTAAACAACTAAACTATTATGACTATAACCCATTCTGTATCTCTAGATAACCTCCACAGTGGGCTGGCTCAAAAGCTTAACTAAGAGGCTTCTCTGTGGCTGTTTGGGAAGAATGGACTGTGAACATTTTGAGAGCAGTGTTGCGTATAGGCATGTCTGGCAGCAGGGTATATTTGTAACCCTGGTAGGGGTCAGTGGAGGTCTAGTGATGGTTTAGTTAATACTGCTGTGTCTGTCTGTTGTGCGTTATTTGTCCAGTTAAAGAGGGGGTGAGTTGGGACTCCTGCTTAGCCATGGTGTTCGCTAGACCTGTCAGTGAGCCTGAGTTTGCATGCTGGTTTTAACAGGCCTTGCCTGGTTTTTGTTCCATATTTATAGCAGGTTTGATAGAGATTTCAAAGCATTTTTCTTGGTGATACTGCTTGATTTGCAAATGGCCTGAATAGCTTAGCCTGAAACTTAAAATTGTGTTTAATGATTGCATTTTGTTTGAAAAAGAGAGTAAAAGGTGGCTTTCTTGCTTGTGTTGTACAAGTAGTGAGTTTGCAGCATGCGGTCTGTCTTGTGTGAAGTGACATGCTGCTAGCTTGTATCAGCTTACAGGAAAAGGTCACCTTTCTGACATTACAAACCCCTTCTTTTTGGTAAATGTGCTGCTATCCATCTGTTGATCCTTATTGTCTCTGTGTAATTTTTGATACGTGTTCATTTATTCTGAATAGAGGAGCTAGGCTTTAAACACCTCGTAGCTAGGGAAGAGCCAGACTAGGCATGAGAGTCTCAGTCTGTTTTGCTGTTGGTGAGATTTCTTCAGTTGGAGTTGGTTGGGATTTTTAATCAATTTGGTCAGTGATATACCAGAGGCACCTACAGAGAGTGGTATGGGGATGTATCTTGGGCATAATGTTACAGAATTCTGGTGTCTAAATATGCATTTGATGTGTTGCTTTTGGTTTGTAGTGTGTTTGGATCTGAGAAAGTATTTAAAAGCCTCCTGGGGAAACTGAGGAAGAACCTGGTGAAGTTTGGGCTAAGTGGGGCAGGTGGTGTGGATTTTTTACACTGGCTCTGCTGGTCTCACTTAATGGAAGTTTCTGTCCTAGTAGCTTCCTTTGAAGTCAAAGTGCTAATCTTTACAATGAACGTCTACTTTTGTTCTAATATGAAAAGGCTCCAACTGCTGCTTTTGTTAGGGTGTGACACTTTGAGGTGAATGGAAATAAGGAAGAAGTTGAGCATTTTAGAAATATCTTGTTGGAGGGTGTAGTCCGATAAGCTTTTGTCTTGGCAGCAGAATTGATTGGTTTAAACTGTTCCTGCTGTTTGATTCTATTTCCATGCTGTTGTCTTTGGCTTCTGTTAGTAAAATGTATTGTGGGTCCCTGTAACAACTGGAAGCTTGCATTTCTGGGTTACTATTAACACCTAGAAGAGGTGGATCAGTACTGATAGTGTGGATCAGTACCTCTGCTGGGTGACTGCCCAACTTGGAAACTTCCCTGTGCTAACTCAGCTGAGGAAGAAAGGGGAAGGAGGGTGGTGCATAGAATGTGCTGCTTAAACATGCACTGCTTCAAGATACACTTATTAACCAGCCACTTCTAAGTTTACTTTGCAGTTTAACTTTCTCATACTGCTTGAGATACTTGCTCAGCAAACTCCTCAAAGTATGTTGACTTCACTTGCACTAAAATGTCTTTACTTCAGTTGTGAAATGGTAGTGTTGAGTTTCCTGCTTTAGGATGGGTTACAAGTGTAATCCTTCAGTAGTCTGAGAGTCCTTCTGTTAACACTTTTATAGATTACTGGTGTATGTAGGTGTTTCTGTTAATACCAAGAAGCCGTATTCTCACTAAGATACCCTGTTGTAAATTTTGAAGAACATAGGACAAATTCTTCTCTATAAAATAAGCAGCAGAAGAATTAAGAGATGTGGAGAAACAAGGGAACTATGTGGCAGTGTTTGACATTAAGGGCTTATTGTGCTCTCTACTTGTGTTCTTTTTACAGTAGACGTGGGAAAGAGAATGTTTGGTGGAGACAAATAAGTGCAGTTTCAAGCCTGGGGATGGTCTTTTGGAGAAAGCACCCAGGTGCTTGTTGAAAATCAAATAAAAAGCTCTTTCTTTGTATAAAAACATCCAATTACTTGAAGCAATCTTGTAACAGCTCAATGAAAAAAGGCCCTGTGAATGCAGTGAGTCATGGTTTGAGCTTTCTGTTGCAGTGAGTGCAATTATTTCTGCTTCCTTCTCACAGACCAAAGAGAACCCTGTACAGTAAGAAGTATGGAGTGGATCTCATCAGGTACACGCATGCTGCGAACACTGTCGTGTACAGCTCCAACAAAATTGATGGTAAGTGATCCCTGCAAGTCCAGTGCATTTAATCTCCTTCCACTGAAAACTACATGCTTGCATAAATGCCTCTCAAGTGCTGGGAAAAGACAGAACCAAACAAAACACCACTTTTCAGTGATAAATACACTGTTAGAGATGGAGGAATTAATGTTGAACTCTACTGTGCAGCTCAGTGATACTCCCTCAAGCATGCTCACATGAGTTTTCACTGCTGTGATAACTGGAGGATTAAATACCATTACTGTGATAAAAGTTCTCTGCCGTTCAGTTGGCTGTTTGATGCCAGTTCTGTCAGTCAGCCTCTGTGCCTTACTTTGTTAGGCAGGAGGATGGCGTGGCCAGAAGGTGCATTGAGTGCCAAGGCCCTGGCTGGGACACACACGATCAGGTGCTAAGGAATGGAATGCTTGTCCACTGTATGAACAGCTGGAAGGGCAGAAGTTTAGGTAACTTTACCAGCTAAGCCTAGAGGAGGTCACAAGCTCTTCTGAGATTGATTCTGTTCATATTTTTTCCATGCCATTTGTCATGCCATTTCTCCATGGTCAGTGTCTGTGATAGCTACTCTCTGTGAATTGGTGACATCAAAGGTCTTCCAGAGCTTGTGATAGGCTCAGAGCTTAATTTAAAATTCAGCTTGAAGAACTGGCACAGATAGGCACACCAGTTCTTCTGAACATTGGAACCAGCTGTTGTTCATTCCCAATTTTGTCCCGGTTTTGTTTGTTGTAGTTGGTGAGGGAGAGTTTTTCACTGATCAAGTCTCTTAGTACAGCACATTAGAAATGAGTTTTAACATCATATTTGTAGCTTCATAATCCTTTCTAGGAGAGTAGTTTTTGGCTTAGATTTTCTGTGCTGAGATGGAGCGTGACAGTAGAGAAGCTGCTGCTTTGTGGTGTATGCTAGGTTGGGTGAGGAATTTTAAAGAGTATCAATTTAGAACACATAGAAGTTGAGAGTTAGGAAGTCAGGTTAAACTGGAATGAGCTGGGCCTGAAATTAGAGGGACAAGGACATTTGCAATGGGATTTAATGGTGTAAAAGGATTTAAAGTGTGATGGGAAGCACTTGTCTCTTTAGCCTGTTTCACAGCCTACTTACTTTTTAATCATTAGTTTGTTGCTTTTAGTGACTTGACAATTAATTAACAATTTAATGAAGCTTTGTAAGTGCTGTTTTGAGGTGGTGTTTGTAAGCACTGGTAAGCCATTGAGGAACTGAAACTTGAGTTTTCACCCTGCTCTGGGAAGCACTGTAATAAATACTTGTTCAGAAGAAAAGAAAAAGATAGAATGTGAAACTTGTTGTTGCTGTTAAAAACTGTAAGCCTAATAAACACCTCCCCCTGACTCCATGTTCTGTAGCTGCCCTGTCTTGGGCAGGGTGTGTTGTATGTAACCTGTTACACAGTTACCAGGAGGGAAAATGACCCCAGGAACATGTTAATGGGAGTACTGGAGCTTGCTCCCCAAGTACTTGGTGTATTTGAGTTACTACAAGTCTGCTTCTGAAGATTTCCTCAGGACCTCTGAACCTTGTTCCTCTTGCCTGCTTCCAGGCTGAGGTAGTAGTTTGTACAGTTTGAGGGTCTATGATACCACCCGGTACAGGAGATAACTGTACAGGCCACTGCCTTGCCTGGGACAGAGCACTGCCAGCAAAATGGATCACAAAGGATTGCAGTTCCATGATGCCGCCTCTTTAGCAAAGAAAGATGAAATTCTGCATGGTACTTCAGCAACCAGGTAACGATAGTTCTTGCAGGAAAAAACTGGATGTGTCTTAACAACATGCTTGAAACATAGTGGTTCCAGTCATGATGGGATGTGATGCTGGTACTGGGGGTTTATGTTTTGGGTAGTCACCTCAGATCACTTAGAGCGTTTCAGAATGGTGTCACCAGCATCATGTTTCCAGCTTTCCTTTTCGTAGCCAGGTACTGGACACATCGGTGTCACATCAGGCACATCATTTTTTCCCCAGAAATTCAATTTGTTGGAGTGAACGTTTGAGAAAAGGTCTAAACACAGTAACGCTTCTGAGTGTTAAAATGCTCTGTACTACATCCTGCTGGCTCTCCAGTCAAAAGTGAAAATGGCTTTTCCCTCAGTTTATCTTTGGACACCAGCAGGACAGACTCTTGTCAGTGTGTGGTGCAGGTGCCTAATGCCTCTCTCTTCCATCCAACAATAGCTGAAACTGGTGTCCTCTACCTAGAGTGGGATGGGATTTTACTGATGTCTCTTTCAGATACCAGTGCTCTGTGCTCTTCAGGTTTCATTGCTCAGATGAATCTGCACATGAAGATTGAAAAGTGACTTCTGTGCTTTAATAATTATTTCCTCTTACAAGGATATCTTTTAATCTTGTGAGAAAGGCTCAACAGCATCTTCCGAAATCTGCATTCAGGACTAAACTCTTATCTGAGAAATGTTATAAATATGTTTTAAAGATTGCATTAATTGGACTAAGCTTTAGATTGCTCCTTGGCCTTCTTCCTAAAGGGTTAGCTGCAACAAGAAGAGAGAATGTGTGAAGCTGTTAATTGTCACAATAAAGAAAAAAAAAAGGCAAGAAAAGAGATTTGCTGCTTTTTAGTGGTCGTTTCCTGGCTTGAAGTTGATAGCTTTGTCTTCTCTTTGGCTGAATGCTAGAATTCAGGTTTGGTTGGACAGTTGCTGGATGTGTACATCAGTAAGATTCATGCTGTATAACAAAAAGAACTACATACATTTAATGCTCTCAATTTTGTGAGAATGATGGAATAAACCCTACTGGTACTTAAACCTTAGCAACTCTGAAATTAACTTGTGTAAATGTCGTGGCAGTGTGTGTTGAAGGTGTAATAACAACTTCAGACTGTGAGAAGTGTCTTCCTGGTGTCTGATTTTCAGCTCTGCCTTGGAAACCAAGTTGATTTCTCTGTTTCTAAGTTGACTCTGACTTAAAAATCAAATGAGCTTGTTTAGTCACTGGGGCAAGATTGCCACTGTGGGGAGCAGGTTTATTGTGTGCATGCTTCAAGATAACATTTTGTTCATGGTATAGTAATGCTTATGGCTTGTTTATGTTTTCAGATACAATCCGATACCTCTCCCTGCATGACAACAAATACATCCGCTATTTCCCGGGGCACACTAAAAGGTGAGATGTGGGTTGGAGACACAAGAGGAGAAATTGAAGTTATTGTCACAAGCTTGAGCTATGTCAAAAGCTTGGCTCACTCTGGTTTTCACGTTGTAGGGCTGGTCACAGCAGTTATGAGACTTAGAACTTGAACTCAGCTATGGGGGTAGATGTTGCTTCTCCTGGGGAAGAGTGGCTGGAGAGCTGCCAGGCAGAGAGGGATCTGGGAGTGTAAATAGAAGGCCAGCTGAACAGGAGCCAGCAGTGTGTCCAGGTGGTCGAGAAGGCCAGCGGCATCTTGGCCTGCATCAAGAATAGTGTCGCCAGCAGGAGCAGGGAGGTGATCATTCCCCTGTGCTCAGCTTTGGTGAGGCTACACCTTGAGTGCTCTGTCCGGTTTTGCGCCCTTGCATTGGTACATTGAAGGGATGGAGAGGGTACAGAAGTGGTTACCGAGCCAGTATAGTATTTGGAACAGGTGTTAAGAACAACTCAGGGATTTGGGATTGCTTAGACAGGAGAAGAGATTGAGGCGAGACCTTTTTACTATCTATAGCTACTTGAAAGAGGGTACAGAGAAGCAGGGATCAGTGTTCTCCCTAGTGGCCAGTGATAGGATGAGGGAAAATGGCCTTAAGCTGCTCCAGGGTAAGTTCAAGTTGGACGTCTGGAGGAATTTCTTTCCTGAAAGGGTTGTCAGGCATTGGAACAGCCTGCCCAGGGAGGGGGTTGAAACACCATCCCTGGAGGTGTTGAAGAGAAGGGAAGATGTTGCATGGGGAGACAGGGTTTAGTGATGCCAATAGGGCTAGGAAAAGTTTGGACTCTATCTTAAAGGTGTCTTCCAGCCTAAACCATTGTATGATTTGTTCACTACTTTTGTGTCTTGTATGTGTGTGTGTTGGTTGTCTGTGTTGCAGAGTTGTTGCTCTTTCAATGTCTCCAGTGGATGATACTTTTATTTCTGGATCCCTTGATAAAACTATTCGACTTTGGGATCTCCGCTCTCCAAACTGCCAGGTAGGATATGAAATTAATACACAGAGCGTGTTGCATTTTGAGTTGGAAGTCTGAAAAATGTTCTAAAACGAAACCACTGCCAGAAAGGCATGCCGCTGGTTTAGTGTTGATGCCTTCCTGGAAGGCTGAAGGGGCCTCCATTGGCGATCTCTGTGAAATCTCTATGTCATGTTGTGTAACACCACTCGCTTTCAACTATGTATGTGCTGGAGAGGCGCTGTGAAGAACAACAAAGAACACCCACAGCTGATGAAATGAGAAGAGCTGGGTGTGATCAGCTTGTTCATCAGGCTGCTCTGCTATGCAATGTCCTCTCTTGACCGGTCTATCTGCTGCATCTCAGCTGAGTGGTGTGTGGATAAAATCAGTGCTTTGATGCAGTTACATTTGATGAAGAAACTGATGATCTGAAGTAACAGAGCAGGGCTGTAAATTTAGTAGCAGTCATTGAACTTATGCTAACGCCTGAAATAAGAATGGTAAAAGGAGAACTTGTAACTAGAAGCAGAATCCAGCAAAGTTTAAGAAACAAGTTGAGGAAGAGTTAGTAGTGATTTTCAGTTGACCCATGAGATGGCAGCCATTGTGCCTCTCATGCAAGTCCCACTTGGAGGGCCTTGAGTATTGGCTATTGCGTTGCAGCCATCACAGGGCAAGCTGACCTAAGTGGAAAGGTTTTTGTAGACTTCACTGTAGAAGAACACCAACCCAACAATTGTTCATAAAGGCAGAAACTTCTTAAATTTTATGTTCATTTAATCAAAGATGTGTTTGGGATGGATTAGAAGAGGGTGTTTAGTAGATCAAGAGAGATTCTCCTCCTCTTCTACTCTGACCTGGTGAGACCACATCTGGAATAGTGTGTCCAGTTCTGGGACCTTCAGTTCCAGAAGGACACAGAACTGCTTGAGAGAGTCCAGTGCAGAGCCACGAAGATGATGGGAGTGGAGCATCTTTCTGATGAGGAAAGGCTGAGGGAGCTGGGTGTCCTCAGCTTGGAAAAAAGGAGACTGAGAGATGACCCCATGAATGGTGATCATTATGGAAAGGGCGGGTGCCAGGAGGAAGGAGCCAGGCTCTGCGCAGTGGTATCCAATGATAGGACAAGGGGAAACAGGTGTCAGCTGGAACAGAAGCGGTTCCACAATCAAGCTGAAAAAAAACTGTCTGGTGAGGGTGTCAAAGCACTGAGAGGGCTGCCCAGGGAGGTTGTAGAGCCTCCTTAGAGAGGTTTAAAGCCCACCTAGCCATGTTCCTGTGCAACTGGATCTAGGGGATCCTGCTCTGGTGGGGAGATTGGACTGGATGATCTTTTGAGGTCCCTTCCAATCCCTGACATTGTGTGATTGTGTGTTGTTATTCCTGTAGTTACATACAGACATTTGGCCAATACAGACAAACCTGCCAGCCAGGTTCCACAAAATTAACATTGTTGGCTTTTACTGAATTCTCTTAAGTCTCTTCTACGATTTGAGTTCAGGAGAAGTTAACATTAACAGATTACTATCAGTGTTTATTTTTAATATGTATGGTCTGCTGGCTTCCAGAAGATACCAGTTTTCCTTAGACAGCATAGAAAGTTCAGCAGCACTGTTCACTATTTACTTTCAAAATGTTTTTTTAAGCCCTCCTTCAAAACCTGTCCATCTCAGCAGCAGTGTTCTGTGGTGCTGTCTGCTGTGGTAATTAATGTGGCCACATCATCCTCCCTTCTCTGGGTACTTTCGAGGTGTATGGTAACTCCAAAGAGGTCTTGATTTATTTGTTCTAGTGTAAACTTTGCCATTGCAGTAAACTGGAAGCTCCGTGTGATGACTGTATGAGGTAGTCAAGAGTTGCTTTCATGAAGCTGAATTTGGAAGCTTTGTAAAAACCTCAGTGTTCACAGTTGAAGTGCAGTTGTGCTGCTCATAGGTTGCTCTTCTGTTCACAATGTGTGCAAAGGGCAGGGGCAGGAATGTGAGCATCAGTTTCACAAAATTTGGAATATTTCTGTTTTCTAGGGTTTAATGCATCTCCAGGGAAAGCCTGTATGTTCTTTTGACCCAGAAGGTTTGATTTTTGCTGCTGGAGTCAATTCTGAAATGGTGAAGCTTTATGATCTTCGTTCTTTTGACAAGGTGAGCTAAACTGACTTCACTTCTGAGACTTTTTGGCTCAGGGGAGGCTTAGGTTGAGTGTTAGGAAGCCCTTCCTCACAGAAAGGATGATCAGATCCTGGAATGGATGGCCCAGGGCAGTGGTGGAGTCTCCATCCCTGGAGGTGTTGAAGGACAGCCTGGCTGTGACCTTTAGTGGCTGCTGTAGTGATGTTAGGTCTTGGGCTGGGATGGATGAGCTCAGAGGGCTTTTCCAGCCTCAGTCATTCTGAGATTCTTTGATTCTGTGGCAGAGATGGAGCCAGGATTGTCAGAAAGGGTGGAAACTACAAAGACAACTGACTGTATGGGCAGCTGCACTGGCTAAGCACTGAGTATAGTTAGTTCCGTGGCTTTCAGGAAGTCAGATGATAACACTGGCTCAAGCTATCTCTCATTTCAGTTAGCAGCCTTGTTTGAAAACTTAGTCTACCTTAAATTCATTTTTCCTGTTGAATATAGTGGGGTGTGGGACTTTGGGTATTGAAGCACACTACTGTGGCTCCTCTCTCCTCTGGAAACTGGATTCGGTTGAAACTTAGATGTACGATGACAAGTCTTTTGCTATGACATTTTCCTTTGGTTCACTAGGACTAAAGACAGAGGCTACATCATATTGTTTATTGGTTTTATTTTGAAGGGGCCGTTTGCAACGTTTAAGATGCAGTATGATCGAACGTGTGAGTGGACAGGCCTGAAGTTCAGCAACGATGGCAAACTCATCCTCATATCGACTAACGGAGGCTTCATTCGACTGATTGATGCCTTTAAAGGAGCCATCCTGCATACATTTGGGGTGAGCATGTTGCCTGTGATACCAACTTGCAACTTGATGTTAGTATTGGAAGCAAGTGCCTTTTAGTTGCGAGGTGATCGGACACACTCTACTACATGTTCTCCTGTTTTGTGCCACAGGGTTATAACAACAGTAAGGCAGTCACACTGGAGGCATCATTCACACCAGACTCTCAGTTCATCATGATAGGTAAGATAACTTTTCTTGATAAAAAACAAACCCCTGAGTGCTCTGGAATGAGGTGTGTTCTGTTGGACTGAAGGGGGAGGTCTGGTCTAAAGTCTGATGGGAAGCAGAAAGTGTTTACAGAACACAGTGTAGCTGTAAGCTTCCTTTTGCTGTGACATTTCTCTTATGGTGGTTTATTCATTGTCTAGACTGCAACACAGCTTCTGTTTTTCCCTTTATATATGCCATTCCATAAAAAGATGACAAATCAGCACACTGTTATAGTGCATGCAGACCAGTCACAAATGCATGTCAGTGGTCTTCACTAGGATGTGTTCATGTGCTGCCTCAAAGCATTTCAGGAGAGTATGTTGTGACCTAGCCTCTGGTGTCAGATGAACGAGGCACCTGGCTGTGCTTGAGTGATTGGTCTTGTAGCCTGATGGGTTTATAAAGCTCTTGGGAAGACATCCTTGCACTGAGAGTGTGCTGGGGCAGCTGTGTTTGGCAGTCCAGGATCCTTCCTCACTCCCTGCAGAGAGGCCTTTTGAGTGGCAAAAAGCGGTTGCCGCTCTAGTAAATCCTGATGCTGCAGGCTGAGTCCCCCACTCTGAGCACTGGAGTCACTCTGCTGCTCAGCAGAACCCTTGAACACAAGTCAGACCCATCTGTGTGGTGTTGCCTTGTCCTAGTACTTTATTTTTATTCTCGTGTATATCACAGTTGGTTAATTTTGTGGTAATTGGTATCCAGATCCTCATTTTTCCTGGATGAGTAATGGTCTTGGCAAATGGGTGGTTGGTTTTTTTTGTTCTGGTTGATAATTTCCTGATTGAAGAACCCCACCCACCTGCTCTGCATGTTAGAATGCTTACTTACCTTTCTCTATGGGACACTGGGGAGGCCTCAGCTCCAGTACAGGGGGCAGTTCTGGGGCCCTTGCTTCAAGGTGCTGGAGCAGGTCCAGAGGAGCAAGGAGGCTGAGGAAAGAAATGGAAGGAAAGTCTGATGAGGAGAGGCTGAGGGAGCTGGGGGTGTTTAGCCTGGAGGAGACTCAGGGGGCACCTTCTTTCACTCTACAACTCCCTGAAGGGAGGTTGTAGTCAGGTGGGGGTCGGGCTCTTCTCCTAGGTAACAAGAGCCAAGACAAGAGGGCAGGGCCTGTAGCTGCCAGGGGAGGGTTAAGTTGCATGTTAGGAAGCCCTTCCTCATGGAAAGGGTGATCAGATGTGTAAGAAAATTCCTTGCATCTTTATTAGGGAACATGTTTCAAATGAGACTAACCCAGAAGTGGGTTATAAAAACATGAAGTTCCCAGCCTTCGTTGCAAAATCCTGTTTGAAAAGTGGAAACCCTGTGCCCTGTAGCACATCTCCAGTGAAGCTTCTGGTCTTTGGCACAGTGCACTGAAATCTGGTTGCCTTCTACAGCAAACCTTCAATTTTGATTTTATGCATACTGTCTGAAACACTTGCTTTCTTGTGTGTCTGAACTGAGAACTTGGGTGATCAGTGACTCTTAACACCCAGCTTTTGGCCTCTGGCACCTCAGTGCATGTTGGCAAGGATCTTCCCCCACAGTTGGATTGGGTCGCCTCCTTTTCTGTGGGGTGAGTGTAGCAGTTGACCTCATTGCCAGAACAGCATTACACTGTGTTGCACAGTTGATTCTCTGCAGTGTGGAGATACAGTGCAGCTGTGTGGGTACAGGTGTGTGATCTCTTAGAATGTATTGTAAATGCCCTAGTGATAACTCTGAGAGTGCTAAAGATTCAGCTATGAAGATGAGGCATGCTTGTTCCTACAGTTCTCTGACAGAAAACATTCTTCTCTTTCTCTGCTGGCCTCTCCAATATTATCTTGTGTATCTTCTTGTCTGCTCCTGCCTTCAGGTTCTGAGGATGGGAAGATTCATGTTTGGAATGGGGAAAGCGGGATGAAGGTGGCTGTACTGGATGGGAAACACACGGGTCCTATAACCTGTCTGCAGTTCAACCCAAAATTCATGACTTTTGCTAGTGCATGTTCCAATATGGTAAGGAAAGCATTTGACATCCCTCCTGGCTCAATGAGCTGCCAACCCTTTTAGAAAGGAATCTGAGAAGGGTCAGTGCCAGTGATGGGTATCTGCTTGGTCTTTGTTGAGAGTCAGGCCCCCTGGGTGCAGCTTACCTGGCAGGTGGACATAGGGATGGGGCAAGCCATTGTTGGCACACACACATGAAAACAGAGCAGTGAGTGAATGCATGTGCAGTAGTGAGTTCTCCAGGTCACTGCACATGGCTGATGCTTTCAGTTTGTGTAAGACTGGCTGGCTCTGGAGGACATGCAGTGCCAACAAAACCAGCGTAAGTGAGGATTGTAACCTTTGACTGTTGGGAGGTTGCTGCTGCCACACTGGTAGCCTGTGCCTGTGTGATTATTGTATTCATCTCTCACGTTGTGCAGTAGGAGTCTGGTGTTCTGCTCTGTAAAAGGTGTTCTTTCTTTCCTCTTCTCTAGGCCTTCTGGTTGCCAACTATAGACGACTAATTCCTATGCTGCAGCTGCTGTGGGATGACTTCCATACTGCTGACAGCAGCAGCACATCATTGCAAGCATACCATTGGAATTGCCTCTGTGTTCCTGTTCTTTGACTGTGTTCCTGTTGCTGCACTTGTCTCCATATGTCTTACCTTTTTTTTTTTGCTGCATTCCTTTGCAAGGGCTCCTCTGCTCGGCATCCTCCTAGCACGTACTACAGAAGTGGCATGCTACACATCCTTACCTTCAGCACGTGCCCAGCAGACTTCAGATGAAGTTGGAACTGACACAGTATTATTTCTAGGAGCAGTGAAGTCTGTTTTATTTCCAAAATGTGGCATTTCTTACAGCTGTAGTAGTGTGTTTTCCTTCTGTAAGTTCACAAGGCTGGTAATGGCCCAGGCTTTGAACCGTGCAGTTCCTTCCCGTGAGTGCATGTTTTTTACATCTGGTATCTCTGCGGCTTAACTGCAGTCTGCAGATGCAACGTTACCTCTGTGCCAAATGCAACACTGACAGATGTCAACTTCAGCGGCAGATGTTGGATTCTCTTGCAGTGGAAGACTCACCGTAAGAGTGGGTGGGACTAAATACACCTCATGCATCCTGTTGTCCTTCTGTGATTCAGTATGCAACAAACCAGACAGGTTTTGTCTGCTTACATAGCTTGCCGAAGCTCTTTGCTGTGCCAGATCCTGGAGAGCACAGACAGTACTGCTGAGGTCCAGTCAGTGTCCCAAGCAATAAAGGAGTCTGTCAGCAGGAAGATGTGGAAACCAAACTAGAACTGAGAGAGGCTGCCTTTGTATCTTTGTTATGTGTCATCCTGGCTGATTTTACTTGTAAATATTGGGGGGGAGGGCAGTGGGAATGGCTGATATTTTTTTACTCTTTAGATATTAAAGAATATGTGGGCCAATACTGAGGGGTGTGTAGGCTGTTTACCTTCACCAGTGCAGTTTTCCCCGTCCTTGTTTGTAAATAAGCTCCATGAAATTCTCTCCGTGGCAGGCTTAGGCCAGTATCCCTTTGTTGAGAACAGCAACATGCCCTCAGCTCATCATCCATGTTGTTACAGGTCCTGCAGGTTTCTAGCAGTAGCACTGAAAAGGCGATGCTTTGTCAGGTGGCATCTTCAGAATGAACTGTAGGAACTCGATGTGACCGTGCTGACTCTGCTGAGACCCTGCTCCAGGAGGTGGGAGAGATGTGCTCTCCTGCTCCAGAGGGGTTTGTGGACACAGGCTGGTGAGCTGGGCTTAAACCTGGTTCCAGCATCTTTTTCCTGAAACGCTGTGCCAATCAAAGGCATCTGCCAGCAGGCCAGGGCAGGCTTGGCATCAGCATGGTGCTCACTTGTATACCTACCTTCCCAAACATGCTTAGGTTTGTGTGCTGGTTCACACCTTGGAAAGTGGATTCTTTGCCTCACCTGTTCAGATGTGCTTCCCCTACCCTAAATGTGAAGTACTGGTAAGGTGACAAGCAGTCACAGGCATGTTCTCGGCTTTGATGTGCTGGTCTGATTGAAGAGCCACATTTTACCTTCGCTCACTTCTCCCGATGCTCCCATTGGAGCAAAGTTCAGCTTGATGTGTGGCCCTGTATTCAGAGCACACAATTCAGAGCATGTCTCCCCAGGAAAGGAAATCGGCCTGTGGAAAAGCTGCTTTGCTTTTGCTTGCCTGTTTTTCTCTTGGCACAGTCATGCTCAGTGGAAGCGTGCTGTGCTAAGAGCTGTGAGCAGGCAGTCCTCCACTGCTGGTTCCATGCCGTATCTGCATGTTCACCTTGATCCTTGCAGCTGAGCTTTTCACAGTCACCTCTTCCACTCAGTGTTGTTGCGATTCATGCTGCCTGGTGCTATTTTACTGGTACTGGTGTTCTATAAGCAGTTGTGTTTTGCAGTGGTTTTTAGCACACGGCTGTCTGGGATCTGTTAGGGTGTTTTAACAGCAAGTCACCTTGTGGGGTTTTACCCTGCCTGTTGACTGAGGAATTGGATAGGTAGCCTCCAGCCACTGTTACTTTTCACAGTCTCTTAATTCTAAAACTCTCTTGGCTGAGGTGTTTTGAGCGCTTGTCTGAAGACTGGCTGTTCCTCTCTTCCACTTGTGTTCTAAAATGTTGTGCATTGCAGCATGAAGCCTTGGAGAAAACGAGGACCAAAGAGCCTATCTAGAAGGATATGAACACTGAACGCCTGGTTTGCTGGAGGGAGCATAAACCTAAGGGTTCATGTACAGTTTGGTGTTAAAGCTGGATTCAGAGTGAACACCAGTTGCCACCCACATGGGTAAAGACCGCTGCCTTGCTCTTTTTGGGGGTGGATTTTAGCTGCCTTGAACAGGGAAACGTGCCAAGTGTTGCTAAGGAACTTGAGTATTGCACGTTTCTAGAAGATCGTGCAGGAAAAGTGGATAAAGTTTTTGCTTTCAACTTCTCTGAAGGTATCAGGGCTGTAATTCCATCCAGCACTCCCAGGTCTCAGTGTGTATCTAGCCTGATATAAAGCCAGGCACCAAATCCTCTCCAAATTTGACATTTAACAGAATAGTTCTCCTTGCCTCACGTTCTTTGGGATAAGTAGAGACCTTTCTTTGAAACAAGGGTGAGGGAAGTGAAGCACTGCAGCCCACCTCTAAGCAGTGATGGTGACTGAGCATGTCTGCTTGGGCTTTAGGAGACTGGGGATGCCGCTCTCTTCTCCAAGTCAGTCTGAGAGTTCTGTTGCTGTTGTTTACTTCAGGCTCCCTGATCTTTGGTTACTGTCCCAGTCCCTGTTCTGGGGGCCACAGGAGCACACAAGGGAAGAAGCACGGAAGCAGCAGTGTATCTTGTCCGTTGCCTCTTGACTGTATTTGCACTTTAAGAGACTTCACTGTAGTTTTGGGTCAGGGGCTAGGATCCCAGCAAGCCGCCTGGAAACTGGTTCCTTTGGTCATGAGTGGCTATGGGGAGTTGAACTTCCAGGTGGTCCCTGCCAGAGGAGTGTAAACCCATTCATTCCAACTGCTGTGTATGTGGAGAACTCAATGTTGTGGCTGCTACCAATAAATATTTTGTAGAGAGATCAATCACAGAGTGCTGTAAATTCTGCATTTGTCCAGTATGCTGCAGCTTTCCAGGAGGGGAATGGGAAAAGCATGTTTTTGTTAATAAAAAAAGCCTGTTTGCAAAAGTCAGAAGCTTCATAGTGGAAGCTGATGCTCTGAAACTACCCCTGCATAGCCTGCCTGTTTCAAGGGCTTTTTCTTGCCTAGGGATAGGGATGCAGGAGCATGACAACTGCTTGTTGAGGTGTGGTGCCCTAGATAGAGGATGTTCACACACTCCTGGAACCTGGGGGGAAAAGCAGAACCCTTCTCAGCAGGAAGGCTGGTTCAGAGTAGCAGGTTTGACAGTCAGCACAGACCAGAATAACTGCTGTAAGGTAGATGGGAGCCAGCACTGAGTGAACAAGGGCAAAACCCCACACTGCTATTTCCAGGTTAAACTCGATCAGGCAAAAGCAAAGCTGAAGAGAATTGGGTTTTATTGCTTCAAGCGTGAGCAGGTAGCTAATCACTCTGCCTCATCTCTGGGTCCAGGCTTCTCACTGCAGGAAATAGGGTGTTGACACCTAGCCCTGGGGTTGGTGAGGAAACTGGATGTTGGTAAAGACAAATCCAGGGCAAAATCTTCCCTGGGGCTTTCTAAAGCTGTTTTTCTCCATTTCAGGTCTATGTGAAACCTCTGATGGCAGTAAAACAATGTTCAAATGCATGGGGAAAGCAATGATTTGGCATTGAATCCTTGTGTTACAGCACACACGGAGGTTCGTTTGTTTCACTAGGGAAACTTCGAGCTTGTGTTATGGATTGTAGGAATTTGAGGATGCAGGAAGTTTGTCCAGACCTGAAATTGCCTGGCTAACTAACTGTCTGAAAAGCAGATCCTCTGAGGTGAAGGCACAATGTGTGTAAGCACTTGAGATCCAGCCGTACAAACTAATTTAAACAAATTTGCTTTATTTTCCTTGGAGCTTTTCTACAAAATCAACTGATGGGCTTTAAACACCTTGGTTCTCATCAGTGCTACTGCTACAAAACCAGCCTTGCTGTGAGAAAAGCTTTAATGAATAGAAAATATGTTAGCAAGTGGGGTGGACGAGGGTTTGCTCTAAGTTGTGTTACGTCCCAACAGAGCTAAAGGCACTTTGACGCCAGCACACGGCGTATTTACTTACACAGGAGCTACTGTGCACTGGTGTGTACTTCTGTCTGCCAGCACTGCTTGTTCTGAGGTGGTGGTGCTGCCTACCAATGGCAACTGTCTTGAGGTCTGGACTACTGCTTCAGTGCTGGCATAGACAGAACAGCAGCTCATGGTTTGCCAGTACAACTCTTATTACAGCAAATGGATACAGGAGATGCTTTGGCTTATGCATCCAGCTCTACACAACTGAGATCCCAGTCTTGTTAAAAAACAGCTCTTGAGACCCACTGGATCCTCCTGCTTCAGTATTTAAACAGGAGGGGCTTCCCAGAAATGTGGGTGGAGTCTGCTGTAACACAGAAATCTTAGTACCTTCAGTTCGTGTGCCCCCCTTTGTCATTTTTCTTCTTGGCCCAACAATGAGGAGCAAGGGGAATGACCTATTGCCTGACGTTCCTTTCTTTCATGTCCTTAAGGAGCACTTGTCATTTGTCTTCTGCATAAGTGCTGGCTGCGTGTCATCAGCTCCCACTGCAGACAGGTCGGGTGGAAGGAAGCGGACCAGCACAGCAGAAATCCTGCCGATGATCGGTACGATGGTGAGTAGCACTACAGCATCACAAGCACACGGTGATCCTGCGTGTCTTGCTAACCGTCACACCTCTTCCCTGCTGTGTAATGGGATGACAAATACAGAGATGTCATCATAGGACGCCTCACGGCTGTCATCCAGCATCCACCGGTGGCCTCTCTTCTTTCCCCTTGCTCTGCATACCAAGCACTTAGCCAGTTCTGAAAACCTGAGTGGGAAAAAGGCAAGGTCTGGGGTTAATGAGGCCGAATGTCCCCGCAGATCCCTTTACGCTGTCAACAGAGGATATTGCTGGGTTGTTTTTAAACATCAGCTTTACCACTGTTTCTCAAAGATGGGGAAAGATGACGAGATGCTTTCCAGAGTCACAAAAAAGAGTGCTTGGTCATGCTGGAGCTGACCAAGGACGGGCTGGGTCAACGGGCAGAAGCCAAGCGCAGGGTCCTACATTTTGGCCAAAATCCCCACCACAGCTACAGACTGAGTGGCTGGAGAGCGGCCTGGCAGAGAGGGACCTGGCTGTACTGGTTGACAACTGGATGAACAGGAGCCAGCAGGGTGCCCAGGTGGCATGAAAGGCCAATGCCATCCTGGCTTGGATCAGCAACAGTGTGGCCAGCAGAACTAGGGATGGAATTCTCCTGTACTGAGCACTGGGGAGGCCTCCCCTCAAGTACTGGGGGCAGTTCTGGGCCCCTCACGTCAAGAAAGAGATTGAGGGGCTGGAGTGAGTCTAGAGGAGCAACATGGCTGGGGAAGGGACTGGAGGGAAACTCTGATGAAGAGAGGCTGAGGGAGCTGGGGGTGTTTAGTCTGGAGGAGTCTCAGGGGGGACTTTCTCCCTGTCTACAACTCCCTTGAAGGGAAGTTCTAGACAGGTGGGGATCAGGCTCTTCTNCTGGTCTAGTTTATTGTGTTGACATAAGGTCATGGGCTGGGCTGTATGATTTTAGAGGTTTCTTCCAGCCTCAATAATTCTGTGATGCATCACAGAAGCAGCGCTATCTCAGCCTGCTTTTAGTCTAACTGGGGGCTCTGGAAAACAGTGGCTACGCTGGTATTACCTGCGAGGATTGGCCCTGTCTTCAGCAAGGAATCTCCTGACCATGTGTGCCACCTCTTCATTGCACAGGACATCCCAAAGGCCATCAGTTGCCATGATGAGGACATCATCTTCTTTTATGTCATGCAGAGCAAAGTCAAACACGTTCACCTGGAAAGCAGAGATGTCAACTGTTACCAGTTTCTGCTATGGACTGGAGGGGGTGGCAAAAGGACTCTTCTGAGAGTGGCACCAGGGTGCTTTGAATCTTTTATGTCTCCTTGCTGCTCTGCTTTTAGAATCTTCCGTCTTGGGGATTCTCTGGGCAGAGAGGTGGACAAATGGGAAAAGGATGCAGCTAAGGCCTGTGGCAGGAAGGTGCTACAGAGGAGAAGCAGCATGTTTAATTCCATCCCATGTACCACAACTCACCTTGGGAATGCAGGAGAGGAAAGGTTTGACTTCAATATTGGTGTCAATGACCTTGAGCTGATGATCCCCAAGACCTCGAGAGACAGCGAGAGTCCCCAGCAAGCGAGCCTGGCCCAAAGCAAAGTAGTATTGAGATGTAAGAAGGTGGCACCTTTAAAGGTTGATGTGTGGCTTCTCCTAGCAGATCTGCATTCTCTTTAGGGCCCTTCTCCAGGCATCACCCAGAATAGCCACTGGGCAATTCAGATATGGAGTGATCAGCAGAGATGGGCTGATGTGAGTGTGGGGACAGCCTGGTGGCCCGTGCCACGGTGTGCTCTGCAGTTAGGACACGCACTCTGGGTAACACTGCAGACCTCAAGGAGCCCCTAGCAGCATCTGTTCTTGATTTGGGATGGTAAAGAATAAAGCCAGACTGGCTTTTTCAGGAGGGTCCTTTGTCTTGGTAAAGGAAGCTGTGTACTGACTCCTTGCAAATGGGGTGGCATGTGGGTTGTGCTGGAGGACTGTGATGAGGCTTTCTGCTCAACTCCAGCAGGGTGTGTGCAGTCACTGCTGCTCCCTGCCTCCTCCTCTCTCTAGGCTCCTTTTTGCAGCCTCTCCTCAAGGAAAATGGTTTATGGGGAAGACGCTTGCTAGAGCTGAAGAGGAGATCATCCAAAGCAGGGTCTCCTGAAGTAAGTTCTCACCTGAAATGAGTTCTTGTGTGCCAGAGGAGAGGAGGCTGGCCTGGCTCAGGTCTGCTGTCTGCTACTCTGGAGGAGGGTGCAGACTCTCTGCTCCAGAGGACTCTGGCTTACACTAGCCAGATGCTAGCAAAAGGAGATGCCATATCAGGACTTCAAGACTGCCCTGCTGGAGACTCCAGAGTACCAGGTGTTCTGCTCTAGTGCCCCTGGCATGTGACCATGAGTGACAAGGATGCTGAGGACCCCCAGCAGACTGGGCTTTACATTCCTCATGTGAAAAGCCCTAACCCACCTGCTTCCCATGACCATGGACAAGAGGATACTTGAGGTCCGCTTTCTCCACCGTCTTGTATCCCCTAGAACAGAGAATTCCCTGTTGATTTGGCATTTGCCTGAGTTGACAGTACAACGCGCTCAGCTCGTTTCAACAGTGATTCAGCCCTTGCAGTGTGCCCACACACAGATAGCTGACTGAGGAAGAGGCAAGGTGACCCCTTGTTGAACATTCATGTGGTTTTTCCTCTTCCCCTTCCTCCCCAGTGCTCCAGGCTGGCACTCCTTGCACTAGTCCTACCTTGCAGCATTCTAGAAGGACATCTCAGTTGTTCTCTGCCAAGGCCCCAGTCTTTCAGTCAAGGGGGAGGCTGTTCACTGCATCCTTCAGTTGATCTGCACAGCTCTGCACCATCAAGCCCGCTAGTCTCTCAGCTGGGTATACCCCTTCTTTCCTCACTGCCCCACTGCTGTGCGCAGGTAGAGCTGCCACAGCTTTATCTTCAGGCATGAAGGACTCACCAGCCATCCATGAAGTAATCGCGGTACAGGACTTTCTGGCCCACATCATCTCCCTTCAACCTGCGTGGAAACTCAAAGCGTGTGAATTCGCCGTCCAGCAGCTTGGGGAAGAGAAAAGCCTGGAGGAGGGAAAGCAGGTGCAATGATGGGCAGCTTCTTCAACACAGCAGGGCACCAAAACTGGTTCTACCTTGGGGTTGGCACTGCCCCGCAGCAGAACTGGGAAAGCACATCCCAGGGAGGATGTGAGCATCTCCCGAAGTGAAGACTGTCATTTGAATCTTGCCCTCAGCACTCCTTGGCTAGTGCTAGATGGTGTTCTAGCCAGGCAGTAACCTTGGAGGAAAGCTAGTGGTAGTGTGGCCGCCAACTGTCCGACCCAGTGGGAGGCTCACAGCTGGAGTGCCTGCCACATTACAAGAATTGCTCACCAGGTGCTGTATTCGCTGCCTCTCTGTCTCAGGCGTGAACTCACAGCTCATGGGCACAACTTCATCCTTCAGAACAAGAATTGCCCTACAAGGGAGAAGATGTCAAGAGCTGAGCTTCCTCTGGCACTGCAGCCCTTGAAGAAGCCTTGAAAACACCTTCCACTTTTATGCACCTGACAGGTTCCTGCCACCCTTATGGTGCCCTGTGGCTGTGCAGGCTTGGTCCCTTCAAATCCCATTAAACTTTGCTTATCTCCAAGCTTTTATAGCCCAGCAACTTCCCTGTTCATTGTGGCTCACCTGCTGTCCCCAGCATTAGCCACATAGAGCTTTCCCTGGAAATAAAGTGCAGCCAGCACAGTACAGCCTCCCGTCTGGTTTGTAGCCTCCATCTCCTGGCTGATGACTTCATCCTGTTGGTTGAAACAAATGTGGAGAGTGCTGTGAGCCTTGTACAGCTGCCTCATGCCTCCCAGCAGCAATTCATACCAGCACTGGTTGGCCACAGGCAATCAGGAAGATGACAGACCATGTTCGTTCCACACAGCCAGTGAGGCAGTTGCTTCTGGACTAAGGACTGACTCAGAAATGCAAGAGGGAGATCACAACCTTCCGGGCACTGTATGAGTGCAACAACAGCTGCCATCTAGCCCTAAAGCAGCACATCCCCTGGGTGATGTTTGCCTTCGTTCTGGGTCAGCGCTGCTAACAGGCAGTGGTTCTGAGGCAGATACTGGGGAGCTGACCTGCTGCGATCTCTGCTTTGGCTGAATGTTCCTGCCTGCACAACGAGCTGCTGATCCAGGGTAGGACAGACTGATTGCTCCGGGCAGCAGGACCAGCACACAGATACTCACGCATTCCTGGAAGGCATTCTCCAGTGCTCCCACCACCAGGTCTTGTGCGAGGATGTGCTTCTCCTCCACAAACTGGGGGTCGCTGTCACAAACGCAGCGTCCGCTGAGGTGCATGGGAGGACGGGTTTCTGTGATGCCTCCCACAACCTCCTCCAGCTTCTGCTTGATGCAGTAGTGCAAATAGTTGGAGGCGATGATGGCAGCTTCTGGGCCACCGTGGCCATCAAACAGTGCCCAGTAGTAACCAGTTAGGAACTGCAATGAGGAAGAGGGATAAAAGAGCAAAGAAGAGGGGGAAGAACGGAGCTGGTGGGGTGGTACAGACAGCAGGCTTGCAGCCAAAAGATTGCTGAGTGTGTTTTGCCTTGCTTTTCCACCCTAGGTATCCTTCCCTGCCACCAATTAATCTGTGCAGCTCAAGCTCATGTGCTGCTGAGCTCTCAGTGTTTGGGTCTGCAGCCTCACACACCGTTCCTCTGTGTTTTAGGGGAGCTGTGACCATTTTACAAGAGGCGAGGCAGAGCTGCTGCCAGGCAAGAGCATCCTGTGTGGCTGGGGCACATTGCTGTCCTTGAGGGATGTCATCACACACTAGCCCTTAGAAGCAGAGCAAGGACAGCAAAGGAATGGTTAGGGCACCAAGAAAAGAGCTTGAATGATCCCAAATGCCAGAAGCCATGGGTCATAGAAGTAGAAGCGTCACCTCTGGGGAGAGCTGGGTTTTTGCTGGCTGGGCGTAGTTCTCCTAAAATGACCTATTGTCCAAGGAAAGGTTTCAGTGCATGGGACTGATGGGGCAACCAGGGCTGGCAGCAGGGTGAGTGAAGCCCATCATATAGAGGAGGCTATACCTGTGTAGAGCACAGGATCAGCCATTCCTCATCCTCCTCCATGCCTGGTTCTCTCCTCCGGATGGAGATCTGACAGCAGGCTGCCTGGTCCTCGTTGAACTCCGACTTCTCGGCATTGATCACCCTGGGTGTGCAGATGCTGGTGGTGAGGTGTGTGGGAGGCTGCCACTGGCCCTGGCCACTTCACCTCGTTACCCCCTTAGCAAACTCGAGGAGGAGCGCTCTTTGCTGGGGCCCTAGAATAACAACCCCTTTCTGCGCAGCCCTAAGTAAGAGCCCTGCTTGGCCAGGGCACCAAGGCTGGGGGACACCATGGATTAGAACAGGAGATATCCGGGCTGTCCCTGTCTCAAGGGGCTGGCAGCGAGGTCCCGCAGGGCTGCCCCTTGTAGGCAAAGGATCCAGACAAGCCACGGGGCTGCGACCGACCTCCCGCTGCTGCTGGGGCTGGAGGAGGAAGCTGCTTCCCAATTGCAGGGAAGGGGTGGGGAGGAGCGAGTCCTGCTGTCCTCTGCCAGAGGGAAAAAGCAGGATGCGACCACTCCCCAGCCCAGGAATCCCTCAATCTCGCCCCTCTCCTCCCCACGACCCCCTAATCCCGCGTGGTCCCCCAGCACCTGCACTGCCCCCTTTTAAAACCCCATAAGCACCCTGTCAGACCCTCTAGCTGCGCCCACTTCCCCTTCCCCCCCCTCAGGTGGCTTCGCTGTCCCCGCACTCACTCGGCGTAGCCCGCACCCCAGGGCAGGAGACGTTCGGTGCCCGGCGCGGTGCTCAGCACGGCCCTCCCGCACCGCGGGCTTTCCTCCTCCTCCTCGCTGCCGCCGCCACGCAGGAACTTGGGCCGGCGGTAGGGGAAGGCTGCGGGNGCTCCTCACCCCGGAAGCGGGAGGTGCTGCCTGGGGAGTCGTTTCCTGCCCGGGACGCGGCGGAGCTGAAGTGAGAGCGGAGCCGAGCGGAGCCATGACTCACCAGACCGGCATCCACGGTAAGCGGCGCCCGCGGAGCCGCCCGTCCCCTCCTGCCTCGTTGCGCTGGGCCTCACCGGACGCCCCACCCGGAGCATCCCCGGCCCCGTCGCGGGAGCGATGATGGGGGCGATAAGGTGAAGCTTCGCGAAGGAACCGGCGGGTAGCCAGCCCTGTAAGGACCCACGGTGCGGGGCTAGACGCGACGCACGACGGTGACAGCGAGTCGGGCACCCCGGCACCCTTTGTGTGGGCTACTGCTCGCCACCCCGCCGTGGCCCCTCTCTGAAGCCGTCTTCTGTTGCAGCAGCACCTCGAAACCCGCGGATCCGCTCAGCCGCAGCCCCACATCACCACCCGCATGGCTGCGGTGATCGCGGCCTCATCCCCGCGGGGCTGCGGGGAGCCCCAAGGAACCTCTAGCGGAGGGGGCAGCTACCCGCTCTCTGCTCTTGCCCCCTGCAGAGTCTGGCCAGCACCCCGAGGTGATGGCTGTGACAGCTTGTGATGTGTTTGTGTCTCCTCATGGGGGTTCCCCTCCCGCCCCTCACTTGCTAACTCCATTAACAATATTAATCAGGAGGAGAGCTGCTGCATAATTTATGGAACTGAATCAATATGTGAGCAGGGATGACAGAGCCACTGGCCCTGGAGTCCTTCTGCTGCATGTAGAGCTCTGGGAGATAGCTGGGACCTTGTCCTCACAACTCCCGTCTTCATGGCCAGCACACTGATGTGGTGGTGCGTTTATGGCTGCTGATCCTGCATGGCACCAAGATCCTTGTTGCTCAGGTGTAGGGTTGAGAGAATCCTTCCCCTTCATATGTTTCTGGACAAGCTGTAGTTGATAAGCAGTGGCATTCAGATATTTCTACTGCTTCACCTGGTAGCTGACAATATTTGGGTTCAGATTTGTTGCTTCTCATTTCAGCTGAGACCACAGAGTCGAGACTCTAAGTTGAATTGTTCCCTTTAGAGTTAAAAAATGAAACCCAAGCCAACAAACCCCCCCAAAAATGTGCAGAGTGAACCCCAGCACCCTCATCCCTGCTCTGCAGAGCTCTGTAGGCTTTGGTGCAGGCAAAGCTTGTTGTGCTGTGCTGCCTGCACCCCAGGAGGCAGCTGGCAGTTGGCTGGCTGCTGTGCCAGTCCCCCTGCACTGCTGCCAGCATCATCCTTATGGCTGTGGAGGGATGCACAGGCTTGGCCAAGTCAATATGGTGCTCTCTGGCAGTACTGACCTTGGTTGTAGACCACTTGTCCAACCCTGCTGGCCCAGGGCTGAGAGTCTCTGTGAGCAGTTGTTGCCCACAGGACATAACGGGCCTGTCAACCCACGCTGCTGGAGAAGGAAAGGGGCTTGAACTTCCCGTGAGGAGCAGGGTGTGGACAGACCCAGTGGTTCTCCCTGTGGTTATGGAAAATAGTGGGTATTGGGTGGTCTTACAGCATCTTGGGTGCCTCTGGGTGGCTGAGCTCTCTGTACCCTCTCCCCTGCTGCACAGTCCCTCTTCCTCCTGGATGGAGGAATGCAAATCTGTCCCTCCAACACAAGAGATGCTGAACTGGGGCACTCTGAGCTTTAAGGGAGTTGCCCCAAGGGGGGTTCGGGTATTTGGTGTTTCAGTCCTTCCCTAGCCTGGCATAGTGTTTCACTCTGCAGAGAGCAGATTCGGCAACGGATGAGTAGCAGCAGTCCCACTGCTAGTTTTTCTCCGCTTGCAGAGACACTGAGGTCTCTTTGCTGAGGAGGGGGGACTTTGTGCTGGGGCCTTGTTATTTCTGTGTGCACACATTGTCTTATCGTTTTCATTCCCATTTCTCCCTTTTGCAGAAAGACTTCTGCTCCTGGGGGAATGACAGTTGACCCACTAGCTGGCTTAGAGGAGGCAGCAGGCAAGCTGGGAGTGGTTTCAGCTGACACTGTGCTAGATCACTGTGATGGGGAAGTCCCCAGAGCAGCCCCTCACTGTCACGTTACCCAGCTTTTGGGGAGAAACAGAGGCAGGGAAGCTGCAGATTCAGGGTGTGTAATGGGGGCTGAGCCTTTCACACAGAGGCAAGAGGCTAATTGTATTAGATATTCATGGCAGCTCCCTTGAAGGTGCTGGCAAGAAAACTGAGCTGCCATGGAAGCTGCCACGCTGGAGAGGTGGTGGGAAGCTGCTGAGTGTTGCTCTGGGCTTCTTGGGTCTGGAAACCTTCTTTCATCTAGGAAGTAAAGAAAGGACTTGTATCTCCTGTCTATGGCTGAGCTTCTGCTTTCCCCAGGGCTGGGTCTTGCACTGCGGAAGCGTTGGGGACAACTGGCCTTGTGCTTTAGAACTATAATCAAGATGCACACAGCAGGGATGATATCAGATGGGGGGCGGAAGGGTCACAGAATGGGGGGACCCCCTGCACTGCTGCCATGCAGGGGTCTCCTGGCTGGAGGCAACTGGCTTCCTGGCTCTTCAGTGTGAAGACAGCTGAGGCAGAACGAAGGAGGTTCTCTCCTCCTCCTTCACTTTGCTGGCTCTCCTCCTGTCATGCTGAAAGGCAGCGCCTGGCTCCCAAGGAGCCTGGCTGGCTGAATGTGGGGGAAGCTTCACTGCTGGAAAGCCTGGGGATGGATCCCACTGTGCCATCAGTGCAGGGAAGGGGTGGCTGCAGGGGCCTGCAGGCAGGATTTGCAGTGCAGTCCTGTGAAATTCTGCAGGATACAGCCCAGAAAATCGTGAGCAAAGCTTTCCTTGTGTCCAGTCTTGCTCGGACAGCTAGCTTTTTTCTCCCCTCTGCTTTCTGTTTTCTCCTGCAGCTTTTTTCCCAGATAAGAGATTCCCTGCAAGGACACTTTTGTTATCTCATGGGGAGGAATAAAATCCTCTTAGCACTCGACTGGCCAGCCTTGTCTGCCAGCAGGAAAGTGACAGAGAGGGTGCTTGCTGCATGACAGTTACACTGGGCTGGACTGAAAGGGAGGAATTTAAGCAGCAGCAGTGGCTGGTTTGCGCCTGTTGCCGTTGTCTTCGTTTCTGGATGCCCTGGCAGGAGCTGGGCAGAGCAGCCTGTGCAGGGCAGGTGTGGCTTGTGCAGTTGTAACCCAGCTTTACTCATCAGCATCTCTGCTGCTGTCTGGCTAAGCGTGCCTGGAGCTCGGACAAGTTTTGTTCAGGTTTGTGGCTGGGTTTTTTGCTGTGTTCCCCTCTTCATGCTCTGTCCTGGCCTGTGAAAGAGAAGCAGCCACTTGGAGTAGCATCTTCTTGAGGATTATGTCCAGGGAATGAAAGATTGATGGCCAGAGGCTCAGGTTTCCTGTTGGGAGAGCAAGGTGACTCGCTGTATTGAGAGAGGCATCTGTTTCAGGAAGCATGTATTATTGATCTGGGAGCTGTTGTTGGGATGGGGGGGGTGGGTTGAGAAGAGTTGAAGAAGCAAAACAACTGTTGTTTCCCTATACAAGTGAGTGAGAACTTGGAGGAGGGAGAGGTGCAGGTAGGCAGTGTGGCTGTCACCTCCATCCCCAGCCCTGTGGAGCTTCCCTGAGGGTTGTGCAGGCGGCTCAGTTGGCACCTTTGGCATTCCTAGGGGAGAGACCAGCCTGTTGCTGTGGCTACAGCTAGCATCGCAGTGTGGTACCTCTGTCTCACTCCAGCTTCATTACAGCCTGCCTCTGCTCACTAGGCTGGTGGGGGCCATAAACACCAAACCCAGACTCTGCTTTGGTGATGGCTTTTATGATGGGGTGGCAGTGCACAAGCGCTGCCTCCCAGGGCTTCAGGCAAGTGTGATGCTTTGAGCTCAGCGCTGAAATGTCCTGGGGACCGATCCACATGGCCAGTCCCAGTGCAGAGCAGGTGTTTACCCTGGCTGCAAACAGCACGGTTGTTCTGTAGGTCCAAGGATCTGACTGCTCGACTGACTTTGCAGCTGAGAGGGAGCTGCTGTGATGCTTTTGTACCACAGGCAACTCTTCTCTGGCAGCTTGCCTGTGTGAACTGGGCCACCTGGAGGCCACTGCTGACAAAGCTATCATCACCTTGGCATGCCACAAGTTGCCCAGCTTGGGTGTCCTGCTGCCCACAGCCAGCTCTGCTCAGTCCCCCATCCCACAGGCAGGGAGGTTTTGTGGTGCCGAAGGACCTGGAATGTGCTGTTAGGAGTCTGCCAAGTGCAAGTGGCTTTTGAACAGGAAGACATCTGTAGCCTGCAGACAGCTGAGGGAGAGGTGCTGAACGACTTGGTGGCTGGAGGGGATTTTTGGGCTGGGAAAACACCAATCTGGGAACCCAGTGTGTCTGTCAGAAGGGCCAGTGTCAGGGCTGCCTTGTAGAAAGGCCAGAAGACCTCAAGCTGCCACTGACTTCTCCCTGCCTCAAAGCAGCAGCATCTGTGGAGGGTTTCTGGAGGGCTTTTGGCCAGGGAACTGCTGTAAGGAGGATTCCCAAATGCCGAGGCAGGACCTGATGTTTCTGGCTGGAAAACCAGGGCAGTTCTTTGGTTTTCTTCTCTCCTGTGTGCCAACCAGCCCGGTGCCTTTGGTTGTTTCTGTACACTATACCTTCTGGTGTAGGTGCCCTCATTGCTCCTTGCATGATGCTGACCCTGGATGTGCTGTTCCTGCTGTACCTGCAGCCTTATCAGCACCAAATAACATGGTCCTGCTCTCCTCTGTGCCCTCACAAGTTACTTTGCCTGCAGCAACACGAAGTGATTAACCTTGACTTGGCTTGCAACCTACTTCACTGCTCTGGAGCTGCTGGAGCCTGCCCTGCATTGGTGTCGTTGTTTCTTCTAGTGGTGGTACTTTGCTTCCTATTGAGTTTCATCCTGTTTCTTTTCTTCCCAGCCCATTTCTTCAGTCTCCTGCCAGAACGGTGAATTCTTCTTCAGCGTGGGCTTGCAGCTCCTCTGGCTTCCTTGGGGGAAGCATTATTGCAGTTGCCAAAAGTGTTCATGGAAATGCCAACTAAATCTGGACCCACCGCTGGTCCCCAGGATAGACCTTGCACAGTCCAACCTCTGATACCTCCCAGAGTGAGTTATCCCTGCAGCTTTATACTTCTGCTGTAAGCCTTCCCTGCCACTGTGTTTCCCAAGCTGGCTCTTGTCACTTAGAGACACTTAGAGAGCTGAGATTACTGAATCCCGCAGGTCTGTGGCTCTACTGGAGGACACTAGATTGATCCCATGCAACTTAGTGTGTCCCTGCTGGCTGTAGCCCACCCACCTTAGGTTTGTTTCTGGATGTAGAGGGTGAGTCGGACATGTGGGTCCCCCTCCAGCCCTCTGCCCCAGCCCTCCTCTCTGTTCCTCCACATGTGGATTTTCCAGCCTTTGAGCAAGGAAGTGCCTTGGAGCAGAGAATGGGGACTTCCTTCCATCTCCAGGGTGGCATCTACTTCCTCCAGAGCCAGCTGTGGACTTTTGTGTTAACATTTCAGGCATATGAGCCATCTAGTCCAGTCTGCAATGCCAGTGAAGTAATCATCCTGCCAGAACGGAGAAGTTGCTGAGCTCCCGTTGAAAGCCCTCACTAGCTGATTCCTCTCCCTCCTTGCTGGCTCTGGGCTCTGCATTGTAAAGGTCGCTTGTTCACTCCGACAGGTTTCTGAAAGCTCTGCCGCTGTCTCCTCTGGAAAACATCTCCCTCCTTGGTAGAGCCTGCGAAGTCTCCCATTGTGCGCTCTGTTCCTCCAGCAGCACTTGAGCATTTTCCTGTCTCCTCAGTGTCCTCCGCACCTACTCAGATCCTTGCACTGAGCTGTCACTTGTCGGTCACTCAGCTGTCAGTTGTCGTAGCAGTCATTCCACTGCAGTCTGGGCACTCCTAAGGTGGGATAGGGAGTTGCTTTGTCCAGATTCCTGATTTTCCAGGCTCCCCTGAGCCCTTGGGATCTGGGAAGATTTGGATCAAGCCACAGGGATTTGCAGGCTGATTAGTGCTGTGGAGCTGTTCTCTTTCTCCCCTGTAGCTTGTGCTATAAAGGTATCCCAGAGCGATGCTATTCCCCTCTGTCCTGACAGTGCACTGCAGCCTGATGCTCATCAGGTTCTTGTCATAAGCTCTTGTCTCCTGCCCAGGGTTTCCTGGGTGTGTACATGGCTCTCTTCTCTTCCTTTTCTGCCTGGTGTGTTTGCAGTAACTGCAGCTGCTGCCGGAAGGAAGCAGCCACTCTCAACAGGGAAGGGGGCTAAAAATACCCTTTGGATGGAGATGGCAGGAGTGGGCTGAGTTCCCAGCCGGCACTGGGAGAGGGTTGAGGTCTGCTTTGGGAACTGGTAAAGCTATGTGCTGCCTCAGTGCTGATGGGGTGAAAGGATTACACTAGCAGACCTCCTGTGTGTCCCCTGGAGTACCCTCAGGGACTGGTGTGCCCTCACTGGGATGTCTGTGCGTTTGTCATTCCTGTGGGTTCCTGCTCAGGTGTCCTCTCTGGGATTGTGTGGGAGCACTGCTGTTTGCAGGGTCCCAGCCTGGGGGCTCTTCCTCAGCTGTGCCTCTCTTCTCTGTGGCAGAGGAAGCCATCCAGACCTCTGGTCAAGGCAGGTCTTGAGCTGGTAGTACCCAGGATCGTAGGAATCATAGGATGGTTTTGGTCAGAGGGGACCCTATGTATCATTTAGTTCTGATCCTCCAACACCAGGGACTGCTCCCTGAATGATGTCATACAGCTCAGATGAATAACCTGG